>JAWWEP010042727.1:16098-35976 GCA_035582995.1 Sycophila quercilanae | reverse complement strand
ATTGATTAGAATAGGGAGCCTCGACTGCAAAAATAGTTATTAAAGATTTTGTAAATTTCGAGGGTGGTCCTGCTAACAAAAATCAGCCTTTCAACCCCTTTGCACGGTTTCCGAGCGATAATTTTTTATCAGAAAGTTGTCTTTTTTATGAGTAATCGAATAAAATTTGTTAGAATAGGGAGCCTCGGCTGCAAAAATAGTTATTAAAGATTTTGTAAATTTCGAGGGTGGTTCTGCTAACGAAAATCAGCCGTTTCAACCCCTACTGTTAAAAAAATATACATTTTTTAAAATACCTAGCCTCGATCCTATAATCGCACGTAATAGCTGCGAAAGCAGCGGTAAGCGATATAGTCGTTGGCAGAGGAGTAGTCATTGGCCGCAACGATAGTGATTGGCAAATTTTTCTTTAGTTTGTATATCTGTAGCTACGCCAATCACTATCCTAACTAGGGCCAATCATTATGTTGTATCGTCTGCTTCGGGTGCCAATCACTATACCGTTCTTTTACCCCTACATCCCCAAAAGGTGTAAAAACCAAGTATTCTCTTCGAAAGGATCGCCATTGTCAAAGAGCAGGCCGCAAGTCCCTCGGCGGGATACTACGCTTGCGCACGAGGCGCAAACAAATATGAAAAGCCATCGCAAGCCCCGCGTGAACGTCGGCCGGTCATTGTGCGAGGCGCGCGCTCACGTTATACAGGCCCGCGGCGCATACACCTCCTGTATGTACGCCGCTGAATTATAGTCGCGCGTGACCCTCGTGTACCCAGGCTCTGTGACCCTCTCCCTCCGTATTGCCGCGATATTATGTGCCCAGCGAGGCCACCTAGAATCGCCCGTGTAATTGGCTTCATTGGTACCCCCGCCGCTCACCTCCCCGGCCGGTCCGCCCGCTTTTTCGGGGGACAGGGCATCTGATTCCCTACCATTGTTTTCACCGAATGCAGCCTTAATGGTGGATAGGGGTAAAAAGGACGTGGCCCCTCGGTATTGGGCCGATGAATTCACCCGCTGTATAGCACTTCCGCGATTACGTGCCTCCGATAATGCAGGATCGTGCGTGTCTGGTTTCTCCGTCGAAGCTGCGAGCGCGATTAACCGTTGGGAATTTAGAGAATTTAAAGTAAACTCAAAAATGATGCGACAATGATATGTTTTGGGATACGTAAGGTTTTATAAAGATTCGAAGAAGCTTTGGATGCGAGAAAGATAAGGAAAAACACTGGGGTATAAGGTTAATTTTTAATAAAATTAGATACAGTGAGATTCAACTTAAGAATGTATGTGAAAAGAAGTAATAGTAGGAGGGATAGTTTGCTGCACAGCGTTTTCTTAAGAAAAAATTTTAATCGGAATATGTACACGCAGATAAAAAGAATAATTGAAGAGAAAATCGTCATTTATTTGACAGTAAATTTTCGCATGCCGTTCGTCACAGTAAAGGAATATTTATTACCAGTTAATACATCACGATTTATTTTAATGAAACACCTTACAGTAAATAAACTACTTCTTAACTGTTAATTTCTAATCATTTGGTGGGATTTAAAGTCACATTCAGTAACTATTAAGTCAGCAACTTTGTCAGGAAGAATTCTTTTTGTCTGTGTATTAAGCAACAGGCATAAAGGATATTTTAGATGAAAAGCTCCGTAAAAGTGACGGAGCTTTTAAGATAAAAGTTGTAATACTTTTCCTATACAATTAATGTTTTTGTTTCCTGAATACTTTTTAGATTATCGAAATATTTATAAACGAGTGATCGAAGTGCTATGAAAAAATATTTCAATATTCTGATATTTTCTTTGCCTTTATCTTTGAAAAGGGTTGGTTTAAAACAGTTGAGCTAAAAATAACTGAACATCGCTTTATAATTAAACTGAAACTAAAGCCATTTCCTGTACAAACTACGAATCTTGGAGATTCTAGGAATCCTTCTGTATGCGGTTTCGCGGTTAATGCGATCCCATTAACGGCTTGCGTCTACGTTCGAACTCGGGAAAGACGCAAGAGGTACGTGAGGGTCCAACCACAGGTACATTGACATTCAAAGGTACTAAAGTAAAGCATTTGTATAAATAGTGCACACAAAATCAATACGATACCCTCGCACTATTTCAAGTTGTTTCGCTAATTTTATTTTATAAAAAAAGTTAATTACTTTTTTTGGTTTACTTCTTTTTTTTTAACTACTATTATTGTGAGTATACATATTTATTTTAAAACAAGTATTTTACGAAAATACTTATGTACTTTTATTTAAATCGGATGGTACAAAAAATATTTTTAAGTAACAATAACTACTGCAAATTAAGAAAAAAAGTCTGAATTTTATTAAGTTTCATTAGTAAGTCCAAGTGCAGCAGCTGAATCTAAATTTCGTGGGCGTAATTGAAAAATACTACGAAAAGACACTTACAATTTAGCCGCAAACTCCGAGTAAATGGGAAGAGCAAACGAGCTGGGCTGGTTAGCAGCAGAAAACCCTACCAACTATACAGAAAGTGGAGGAGTAGGAGGCGGTTCAAATTCTCTAATCGCCTGTGCAATATTGAGTGAATTTAACGGTGAAGCTGTAACCCCAGGACTCCGAATCTCCCCACCTGATCTCCCGTAGCGCGTATTAATACAGCTCATTCAATTACGTTACTGATAATCTAGTTCGATTATATTCGTAATTACCATATCAATGCGACATCCGGAACATCCGCCGGCGTCTATAATGATATGAAGATATTTCGCGACTACAAAACTTAATTTTTGTTTTTTATTGTTTACTTGACCTCGGTGCTTACGCAGTTGGATGTGGAAATGAAAAAGCTGGAGAATTATTAGTTTTAATTCAGGATTTATTTGAGCTTGGATAGAAGGATAGAAATATAAAATGTAGAGATAAAAATTTTTACTTACCAATTAATTAGCATGTTTTTTCTCAACGTGGACTAGAAAAGTTGTACACGAAGCTAATATTAAATATCTAAATTTAAACATGTTTTATATACACAAGATAATCCTTTAATATAACACTGTCTGTCTTCGGCCGAACACACGTGTAAGCAACAAAAAATTTATCCTGTCCCTCAACAAAAAAGTCAACACTTTGAAGATCACAATCTATGTTGGTTACCTCAATACTTTGATTGTATTGTCCAGATTTAGAAACTTTCGTTACGTATACACCATGATGGCCGAGCTTATAATCCATTTTTCTCAAAGTCATTAACAAAAATCCTCCTGAATTCAAATTATTAATTCTTATATACTCGATGTCATGGGCGAATTGTAAAGAAGTGTCTACTCTTATTTTCAATTTCCTATCCACCTGTAAGCATCTTATTTTGGTTTTCATTTCCAGATAACAGAATCCTAAAAGTCCACTGTCAGATGATGATTCAGTAATAGCAAACTCCCTATTGTTCATTGTGGACACTTCCGTTGGAAATATTTTTGAAATCGTTATTTCACCATTTTGATTTACAATAGCTATTTCCAGATCGCGATACCTCTTCTGATACAGAAAAAAATCTCTGGATTCTTGGTTTGGCGAAACGGAGATGAGGTTCCAAAACGCCGAAATATTTTTTAAATCCATGGAGGTCAGACCATGAGTGAGGCCACCTTGAGAATTCATGCCTATCCTGCATCCACCACCAGGGCACAACCGATCGTTCGGAAAGAACAGATCAAATTCATCAGTGTCTCGGTAAGTCACTACAGCCGCAAATTTGTCATTACCCAAGAAGTATCCATCTTCGGACCGAATATCTATCTTCGAATCGTCGTAAGTGCAGCCTGACAGATCTACAATCCTGAGCACCAGAAAAGGATCAGTGTAATCTGACCAGGGATCGTTATCTATCCAATTGAGAATGACACTACGTTCCGTGAGGGACGTCAGCTGAAGAAATACCACTAGCCCAAACTTATTCACAGTTTTTACCGGAACCTCGCAGGTGTATACTTTCCGTCCATCCGAAGAGAAAGATTTTATCTTCACTTTGAAGGTTCTTGGAATCGTATGCGAGTCCTTCGGGTAATCTAAGACAATCGTAGCTACAACTACGTTTTCATTGAATGAAGAAATGCGTGGACGAGCGATCGATGTTGATGGTTCTAGAGACCATTCATGAGCTTCTGCTGTTATTAGTAAACATAATTGAATCACTATTAACGTTTTTAAAGCAATCATTATCCTACGCACTATTTCAATTAACACTGCGAGTAAGTAAGAAACTTAAAATCCACTTGAAACTTTATTTGAATGTACTCCACGGCATGCATGCGATAAAACGAAGTTCATTATTCGCGAGTGTAACTGGGAATGATCTGATTTTCCGACTTATGACACATCCGACGTAAAATATTTCACAATATTCTAAAAATGACGTAACTTATCAGCGTCGTTTGATAAAACCTTGCGCGTTCGATACGCCGCAATCGCTCAGTGTAACCAGTTCCTGCGTGCAGATAAGTTTGTACAAACACTACATGCATACTCATTACGAAATAAGAGACGAGCCTGATCAGTAAGAGGCGAGTATCCAATATTAAATAAATTATCGAATTTTTATTACTATGAACTTAATTAAATAGATTGTCGAAAAAAATTAGTAAAATTAATCAAGAGTAGAAAAATTGAACGCTCGTTCGGTTTTCCTGCACGATAATTAAATTTTTAATGCTACGGTGATATACAAGCCTAAAAGATATTTTATTACTTAGTCTCTTTTGCAAAACTGTTTCCTCACATCTCTGCTCGTTTGTGCACGTTTCGCTATAATGGACTTCAGAACGAGACGTCGGAGGAAGTGCAGAACAAGCCAGCAGAGTCGTGATTTACAACGCTTGACGCACGACGACTCAGATATCAGTGAATATTAATAAACAATTCTAAAGCTGAAAGCAACTGGGCCACCAGGAAAACCAAACGTAGAAAACAATAAATTCTATGCAAAACAAAGACAATTGCTGAAATGTTCTTCTCAGTGGTGATTATAGTGTTATTATCACTGTTCCTAATTATTAAAAAAAAAATTAAATTTAATTAGCGTTAATTAATCAGCACATGTTTATCACACTTTTTTACAGTCACATAATCAATGAAATTTCCTCTCGCGCGTGTCGATCAAACGAATCTTATCTTCTAATTGTCTGCTTTATTTTTACTAAAAATTGAATACTCGTACTGGTTCGTTCCGCTGACAACTAAAAATTAAATCAACAGTAAAAATACAAATTCTTAAAATACAAAAAAAAAAAAGAACAAACAAGTTGTCAAAATTCCTTCGAAAGAAACGTATAAATAAAAAACTAGTGACTTTATTTTTTTGAAAATTATAAGTACATTTAAGAATTCCGCTTCTCAGTCGCTTAATAACCCGAACGACTAAAACTATAGTCAGGTATGCTTACACTGCACTCGCCATGATGGAGCCCAAAGCCGAAAAAAGTTCTTGCAAAAGAGGCGTCGTCCAGGCGCGCGCAAGCCTTTTTCTCTCTCTCTTTGTGAACTCCTTTGTGCCGCGGACATCGACTTCTTACGATCGCTCGGGCCAAAGGGGACGAAATCGCGCCTGCTCGCGCCACGGCAAAAATGGAAATATGCAGCGCAAAAGAGCACAAAGAAATTCCACGGAAAATACCGGATCGCCCCCGATGGAACAGCGACAAAGCGCCAGGGCAATTCACGCCCCGGCAATGCGCGCTCACTCTCTTCTGAACGTCCCTCTGCGACGAATCCGGCGCGGCACAAAGTTCAAAGGAGAACTGCCACCTGTTTACCGTCTGCTTTAATAACTTTTTACTATTACAGCTGGCGCCCGAATTCGGTGGCTCGTCCGAAGAAAGAAGAATTGAAGGAATCGCTCACTGCCTCGAGTAGTTTTGCTTTTATTTGTTCACAAACTCACATGAGATTATTATTTGTTTCCGTTTAATTAAGTAACTTATTTAATTTTGTTCACAGAAAAAGTCTAAAAAAAATTCGAGAATTTAAGGAATTTGTATTTATGTATTACGCGGGATTTCTAAAATCAGTGAATCATTTATTTCCAAGTTGTGCACTCACAATGTAGTGGTGTGATGATGAAGCATAATACAATAAAGAGATACTCAATTATCATTATCAATGTGGCTGATGAGACTAAATGACTAATTACTATCCAGAACAGCTGTTCGAATTAATAAAGTTTGAGATAATTTGTCATGTAAATAATAAAATATAAAAAGTTTTATGAAAATAAAATATAATTATAGTAATTTTATAAAAAAAAACAATAGTCTTTAATTTTTTTTCATATCAATTCATATATTATTTCATAATGATATTATCGCTATTATCGATTTTTTAAAGAATAAACTATTATTATCAATAATGAATTCATCCGTAACAATGTATTCATGATGAATATCTTGCACAATGTTCTTGAGCCAATCGAGTACAATGAAAGAGGAATTATCGAAATGATGCCGATTAAAAAGAAAAAGAAGAAAAGAAGAAGAGTCACTGCTTCCTCGTAGCTCAGATTAATTACCTTCATTAAGACGCCATTAAAAACTTAAAGTACAAAATAAATTAAATTTAAATCACATTTTAAAAATCCCCCGGCTTTTAAGACTACGTATTATTTTCCATTTTCAACAATAGTTAAACGCGGAAGTGCTCGAAATAAAAGGGTAGCAACGGCTCATACAAAAGAGGCCAAGAGAATGAAGAAGAAGAAGGCGAAGCGGTCAACCGCGACCGTAAAAGGAAACGAGACTATTACCGCATTATTAACCCTCCTAACTCGATCGTTGCAGTCAATTTTGATTACATCTGTGCCACAATAAAGTTGACGCGTCGGTGCAGGGGTGAGAGAAAGGGGCTAAAAAGTAGCGGGGAAGGAAGTAACGAGGATCGAAAGGAAAGCCCACGACCATTACGCCGTAGCCTGGCGTGAATTCATTTATTCGAGCTCGCTTACGCTTTTATACAACTTCGTGGCTATTCGCTCGGTTCTTTTACCTTCGGCGAAAACGCCACTTTCTTTTTTTCGTGCATCGAAGTAAACGTTATCTTTTGTTGCTACTGTTAAATTTACGCCGAAGATTAGTGTTATCGCCACGCACTTTCCTTTCGCAAGACCTTCCAGGTCCGGTATACCGTATCCCTCTCTTTTTTTTTTACTTGGAAATTTTATATTCTTCTGTTGGTGTTCATGACTTCGTGTTTTGTTTGCTACAAGAAAAGGAATAAACGTGAAGATTTATCGATTTTTTTCTTATAATAGAAGGACGATGTATTTGTTTTCTTTTCTCTTCACGCAGATAGAAAGCTTTTTTTAGATGCTTGCTGAATTCATTGCGCCCTGTAGGGTTAAAAAATTAATCTTGGCTCTTTTAGAAAATTAATTTAAATTATGTTCTTAAAAAAAAAAATGATTAATAAATGTGTTATGAAGATATAAAAGGCACTGAAGTTAATTCAAGTATTGTTCTAAATATTAAAAAGGTCCAAAACTTAATTTTGCTAAAAAATGTTTTGAGACGAATAAATATTGAAGTATCAATCCTGGTAATAGGTAGTTTAGTTAATGCGACTGTTTTTCTTGAGAATTCGCGTTTTTAAGGTGTACAGACCGCTTAGTATTTTCATTTCAGTAAGACAAGAATTTCGGTATTCTTTGTTTTGCGGATGCAATGAGCACTCGGAGCTTTATGCAGGCACACTTTTGTCCTCGCCTATTGTTCAGTTTCACGACTTTTTCGCACCGATAGTCTCTGCGCCCGACACATTTCACTCTCCGACAGTTTTGCCCATCTTCTTTAAGAAAATACTTTTCTCATTCTTAAAAATCACCTTCAGACACACTGCGACTGACGTTATGATTTAAAACTGCATTACCCGTTTTTTTTTTCAAGTTTTAAATAATGTAGCGTTTGAAATGTTGTAGTTTTTTTTAGTCGTGAATCAAAAAACGTTAGATCAGAATATTTATGAAAAATTCGCTTTATTCCTTCTACTTTCAATCACAATAAATACAGCATTAAAAATTATACAATTAAATAGTATAGAAAAATTATTTTACGAGAAAGTTTATTCAGTAGCTCATGACTAAAAAAAAAGTATAAACTAAATAAATAATAAAAAATTCTAATAAAATTACATGAAATAAACAGATATTTCAAGAGAAAGTTTACATTCCCTCCAGCAAAAAAAAAAAAGAAAAGAAGTAAATTATAAATAAATCATTGAAGCTATTATTTTCATATTCCCACAGCAGTTTAAACACACCACTTTCATACCCCGCGCAAATGATGGATCACGCAGCATAAATCAAGCCGAACGAGCAAGAAAAATAATTTACAAAGGAAAGTTTGATCGTACTTATGTAATCTTGAAAAAAAATAATCATTCAGACAACTAAAATCTGCGCTGTGCTGCTTAGTTAGCCGTAAATCGCGAAGGTCCCAGTGTGATCGCCGTGTGCGAGCCGCAGAGACGCAATCGATAAATAACATACGAATGATAACCATCCCACTCGAATTTTTATTGCATATTGCGGCGCAGTAGTTCCCCCTCCTCGTCCCTCCCCCCACAATGTCAATATCCCCGGGATGAGGCAAATCGAGCCCTCACTTTTGTTTTTTTTTTTCGTGCGTACATCAAAATGTGTCCCGCGGCGTTTACGAGGCTGATGGAGCCGCGCGACGATTTCGGATCTCTGATATGGCTGATTTCCCCGAGCCGTCGGGAGGTAACGGGCAAATTGTTGTCGAGACTTATGAGCGCCGAGTGCCTACCTCGGGAGAACGAAGCGAAATTCCGGATATCTTACGACAATGCCTGGTTGATCGTGTTTTATGCGGATATATTTCTTCGCATGATGTTTGCCGGGTGGGTGCCGTTACTCGTTGTTTATAATACAGGGTGATTGGTTGATGGGCATTCGTCGAGTTTTTTTTTTTTTTTTTTTTTTTTTTGTAAGTAGAGGAAACTTTATGAAGGCGAAAAAATTTTATTCTGGTTCTAGATGAAGTAGTTTTTTTTATATAATTGTTTCTTACGAGGAAAAAAAACATCTCTTATAATTTAGTACACTTCATAGAGGTGCAACAAAAAATTGTAAGCTGCATAAATCCTCCCAAGAAAGATAAATTTCGTAAGATTTCCGCGAGTAAAGTACATTTTACAGGATTCTCGCTAAAAAGCGGCAAAACTTGGAAATGTCGTAAAAGAAAGAAAACTTTCGGACAAAATTCCCGAATATGTGCTTTTCTCTTCGATAAAACTCCGAAAAGAGAGTATTTTTTTATATTTACATTTCTTAGGTTCCATAGTATCAGCTTTTTGAGTACTTTACGATTTAAAAATTATACGAGTTAATATTTATATTTTTAATTTTTGTGAATACTTGAAAGAAATTAGAAACTTTTTTTACACTATTTTTTCGTGCGCGAGTGTTTTTTTTTTTTTTTTTTTTTTAATTTGAACGTCCCGGTACAATAGACAAAATACAAACAGTTGAATGATTTTAGAACGTTGTTAAAAAAAGAGAAATAAAAACAAAGGAACATTTACGTTTCTATATTTTCCTAGAATATTCAATTTTATTTTTCTATAGATAGAGGAACACGTCGATTTGTTCAAAGTAAACCAAATGTAGAACATTGGGTACTATTCTTCATTTTAATCTACAAAAAAAAAAAAAACAATTAAAGTTGTATTGTTGAAAAGTTTTTGAGCTTTACTATTTTATTTCTCTACTAATGAAAAAGATTTTAACAATTGAAAATATATGCGCTTTTTTCACAAAAAGTAACGGAGCTGCAGGGTATCTTTTACTTAGTCTACGAAGTTTTTCAGATTGATTATTTTTATAGCTGTAGGCGTCATTTTATAAAAGATCTTTGACAACTGTAACAGCTATTTTCTTAACTTTTTTTATTCCACGGAGTTGAACTTTTTCTTAACGCTTGCCTTTTTAATGGCACGAGTCGTGACAAAAATGTAATTCAAACATAAAACGAAAGCAGTTCTTCCACTAACTTCTGATTAACCTGTGAATTTTTAATTTTAGCTCCTGAATTTTTTTTTTTTTTTTTGTTCTTTGTGGCCAATCGACTTCAGCGCACCCGGCTCTTAATTTAGCGAAAATTTCTAGTTAAAAGACACTCAGGTAAAATTATGAAAAATTGTCTATAGAATACTTTATAATGTAACATCTAGTGTTTTTTTTTTTTTTTTTTTTGGGCATTTTCTTAAACCTCGAGGATAAGAAAATCTTTAATTGTAACATAACACTTTTTATCGATCTAAACCAAACAAATAATTTTTCAGACATGAAATGAAATATCGCATTATTCGCGATCGTTCGAAGAAAATGACGAAGTCAATTAATGTCGTAAATATTGCCACTAAAAATAGTTGTTACTTCATAAATACTCGCGGGGATTTTTCATCAAAGGGTAAAAATTTACCGCTGACGGCGTCTGAAGGAAAAGTTCCAGTATATCGGATATTGATCTTGCAGGTCGTTTCCTTCGGCGCGGAAAAACGCTCTCAAAGACAGCGTTCTCCTAAATCAACATTTTCAAGCGTCCAGTAGCCTCTATGTATCGGCTAAAAAAAAAGCCGAGAAGAAAAAAAAACTTAACAAAACAAAAGAAGGCTCAAAGGGATCAACGGTCCAAGTAAAGAGGCCGGGTTTAGGCTTTATAGAATATATAGAGCTCGAGTGCCGAGAATTTGTTTCGAATATCACTGAAAGTTTAATATTTAGGTATCGCAAGAGTTTTTTTTTATTCGTTTGATGGAGGATTAGATCGAGACTCATATTTTCAGAGGTACTAAGAAGATCATTTCATTTACGACGTATATTCAATTTCAATCAGCTTTGCGCTATCAAAATAATATAAAGGTAAAAAATATACAGTTTACATTTTTTCCGTAATTTTTACTGGGACGCTTTCTGTGAAAAAGAGAACATTTTTCAGGTGGACCAATAGATTATAAAAGTTTAATTGAAAAATATCAGCTGGTATTGAAAATTACTTCTTCAAAGTAATTAATCAGGTAGAATTTCTTTTTCTATTAATTAAATAATTACTGCTCCAGAAGATTAATGTACTCGTATTATACTCTTAACTAAATTATTTATTTTATTTCCTTATTCTTCTTCGCAGTCTATATTGTACTACTTATTTGCCTCCTTCTTGAGGAAGCTCATTAAGTTTCGAGAAAAAAAAAGGAAAGTGATTTTTCAGTTTTCCCAATGAATTGGCAGCGGTTTATTTAATTTTTATTTAATATATTTTACTTTTGTATAAATATTTTGTATTATACATTTTAATTTGATTTGTGAGTCCGCTGAATAAATAAACTAGTATAAGGCAAAAACTATTCAGAAACGAGAAGATAGAAACTTTGCGAATTTACTCACTGTTCTGTTGTTGATAGTCCAGTGCAGACGGGCCTGGGGCACCGATGGCCAGGTGGTGCAGTTGGCTGTTATGTTTTCGCCAGTAGCATACTGAGAGGACAGGCCAGTGATCTGCGGACCCTTTGTCGGCAGCGCTGAAACGGCAAGGCGAGTTTTCTTTTTAGCGAAGTAAAGTTGCCTCTTGAATTGCAAAATAATTGCGAGCTTTTTAAATTGTATTTTCATGAAAGCCCTTTGTTTGAGAAGCTTTCGAGATTACTCAAAGACGAATCGATCGAATTTATGCATCGGAGAGTACGACCATTATTAACATAATTAAAGTAGCAATTTGAATATTTAATACAATAAAATTAACTTTTTAAAATTGCATATTTTAAAAATTAATGAATGTTTATCTACGTTTTCACTTTAAAGAAAGTCTTCAATTATTTATTTCTATAGAAATGAACATTTTAGTATCGAAAGAGATTAATCTTCATCAGGAAATAGTAACATAAAGTTTGATTCAATAAAAGAAATTAACTTTAATTTAAAAGGATTAATGAAAATCTAGAAAAAAAATTCTAGAAGGAATTTTAGGAAACTATACATTTACTTAAAATTAGTATTTTTTTTTTTTACTGATTGCTCATTATCATTTTATGTAAGTTTCTTTACTGAGCACATGCATTTACATTACGAAACTTTTAGGGCGTTACTCTGAAAAATATGACCTTCCGGAGTTTTAAAATGTCAACCTCCAGAAATAAAATGCAATAAACTTTGTTTCTTGTCTAAAAATTCAATTTCTGATAAACGCTGCCACTCATTCTTATATTTATGCAGACTCCTTGCACTCGATTCTCTATATATAACAAATATATATATAGATATTTTTGTTCCCTATATATAGGGAAAAGGTGAAGAAAATGATTGACATCCCATTAGTAAACAAACATGCCGGATTTTTCCAGCAGATCCCGTCTATAAAGAAAAAAAAAATTATCGATAATCTTATCCAAGAGCGGGAATGTAAATTTAGCCGCATCGAAAGTCAGGGAGCGTAGCGACTGGCAGTTGGAAACTGTTGAATAACGAATTTCGCATTGAACGTCGCTCCGATCGCGCCGACGATGATTTTACCACGTGGACGTGTACGCGGGAAATTCGCATGAGCATCGTGTGTGAGCTGAGGAGGAAGGGGGTGTTGGCCCGATCGCATTAATGCGCGCGCTCGGCCGCGAATTACTCGGCCGCCTCGATTTTCGCCCGACACGCCCGAACGTCATCGCGCTAATGATGACTTCGTGAGAGCGGCGAGACCGAGTTTGCCAGTCGGATTTGGCCGCGTGTTCCCGCCGCCGCTCCGATGCCCATTGAATATTCCAAAATCGCCGGACTGCCAGTTTAAGGTCTCGACAAAGCGATACTTCATGCCTGCCGACGGGTATTAGTAATCTTTCTGATCTATCGAATGCTTTCTCTTTTATTTGTCATTTTTGTGGAGTTGATCAGAGGTTGATGTTGATTTATGTTGAGCAGTTGACCGATGTGTGTTTAGTTTGTTAATCTTTGCGTTCATATAGTATATCTTTTTTAGGTGCAATTATATTTTCTATTAATACTTTTCGTATTTATTTTTTTTTGTAATTTTATTTTATAAGGTTTATAATCGTAGATAGAAATTTAAGTTTTACTACAATGATAGCGAATTCAGAACGAACCCAATTGGAGTGTAATTCCAAATACAACATAATATGTTGATGAATGCTTCGCACGTAATTTTTTTAATTTTTACAACTTATTGTTACCAGGAAAAAAAGTTTACATCTAAAAATTTTACTGCTTTAAGTGCTTTCATAGAGAAGCTAAACTTTTTTTTTTTTAATTTGAGATTTTAATGTATTATAGACTGTTTTTTTTAGTTCATTCAATGCTACTAAATAAATAATGAAGTAAGCATTTATTTATTTATAATTAATGCATCTAAAACTGAAGTAAGACTTTTGAACAGTTACGAGAAAAAAAAATTGCATGTACATTATTTGTATTATTTGCTTATTCGCATGGTTTACACGATGAGCTGTATAATCGTTTATCTTTTTTGTTGCGGAGTTTCTATAAAATAATAAGCACTCGTTAGCGGACGCCGAGGGTGGGGGATCGAATTTCAAATTGATTATAAAGCTGGAAAAATTCTTTTAGCTGCACAAAGCACGGGTAGTGTGTGCAATTGAATTTTCCAGAGTAATCTGATTAACTAACGAGTGTACACCCTATTTTTACGTGCGCTGATGAGAAATGCTTAATTCTGCGCAATGCGCATTTGGCGCCTCATGCATTAGCCATGACGCGCGATGAAATTCTTCCGACGCTGGGTTTTACGCGCTTCATCGTGGCGCGTCTCTCAAATTACACATTTTTTCTATTTTAATATTATAAGTAATACCTGCATTCTTTTTCGAGCGATCTTGCATAATTCATCTTTTATTTAATTAACTATATTTTAACGTAATGTTTTACTTCAGTGGGTTCTGTATAAGTAGCTTAGCTTATCGAAGCGGACGAACAATACGTTTGTTATTTGTGTACAACTACGTGAGATAAGAAAAAATTAATATTTCAGGATTGTTCAAAATTTTAAATAAACATTTTTTTTTCAATTTCATTATACTCATATGATTTAAATAAAAATGTGTAATATAATGTCTTTTTTAAATTGTAGAAGAAATATACGGAGCTTCTTTTAAATATCTTCCTGCGGTGTACCATATCCAGCTGTAAGTAGAAACAGACGAGTACAGCAAGACATCCCAGTTAACTGCATTCTTATTTACATTTTTCTGCACTGCTACTTCTCGCAAAGGGCACTTAAGTTAAAAGCCATAATTATGGTTTCCTTCTTTTTATTTACGGTGCCAGGACTTAAAAAAAAAAAACATATAAAAACTTTACAATTTTTCTATGAACAATTACATTCGTGGAATTTCAATGTCCACAACTTTTCTGAAAATGTCCTTATTGGAGGAATCTATTATTTTTTTAAATTCAGTTTTTAAACAATAACCTTTTAATTAGCTACCATAATTTTAGTACTTATTGTCAATAACTTTAGATCTATTAAATAAACAAATAAATTAAAGTATTGTATCGGTATGAATTATGAAACGAAGACGTTGGTTTTAGAATAAAAATATTAATTCTGTGAAATACTTATCTATAAACTAATAAGACGGTACTAGGGTATTTATTTATTTATTTAATTGTGTAAAATGTATTATTTACATTTTTAAAAATAAGTTAAACAATTATTATGATATCTCTGCCAATCTCTGCGATCCAAAAAAAAATAGTACACTCTGTAGCATAATAGTAAAAATTATTTAAATCATGCAATATAAATATCTCTTACTAAATTACCCACCATTCCAAATAAAAATGATTAAGATCGATCGAAAAATTCACATTTTTATGTTTCTATACGAAATATAGCGGAGGTATCCGCGCGATTGAGTTCAGCCGGTGTACGGAGCTACACGCGGGTGTCAGCAAAACGAAGCGTCGCGAATTTGTCAGCGAGCGTTATTATGACGGAGCTTTCGCGACGGGGTCGCCGCGAAAAGTTGTAGCGTCGGCAGGGCGAGGCGGGGAGAGGGGAAAGGCAGAGGGAAGCTTGGCGGGCAGGAAAAAAGAAGCCGCGGGTGTCACGCGTAATTGCCTCGGGACTTGTCGGTAACTTTGTTCCTGGCAGTCGCTGAAAAGTCCTTGGCACACGCTGCGGTCTTTGTGTGAGCGCAAAGCGCGCACATTGACGCCGCGCTGGCATATGAAACGAATGGTTCAGAGGTGGCCGCGCTGAGACTTGCGAGACCTCATTAAAGGACAGCTTTTTTTTCATGGTCGTTCTCTCTTTTAAGGAGGCTTATACATTTCGCAGAATTTAATTTTCTGGAAAGTATATAGAATTTTTTTTCTTTTTTCATTTGAGATACGAGAGTTTTTGTTATTTAATTTTAAAAGATTGAGAAAAATTTTTGGAAAATTGAGCAGTGGGTAAGAATATTTAGCTCTTAAAGTGATGTACACGTAGAGTTTAAAGAAAGTATTTACTAAAAATAACGCACGTAGAGATTAAGAAAATTATTTTGTTACAATTGGAACTAAGGTTGTTTTTATCATTTTCTTTATAAAACGAAAACCATTTCTTTAAAGTTGTACTTTTTTTTAACATGCATTGCGGAATTTTAAAAACTTTCTAAAAGACTGGAGAAATTTCGGTAGATTTTTTCATTGCTTGATTTCGGTAGCCTTTTTTTACTAAGAGTTAAATTTTTGTACAGAGTGGTATTAGTTACTGAAATTGAAAAATTGTTATTCAACTTTGCAAAGAAAAAATTTAACAAGGTTAATTTAAACCCTCTAAAAAAAGAAAGAAATACTGCTTGATTTACATTAATATATTCACATAGTGAAAGGTTTAGCTAAAAAAAATAGTCAAAGTTCCAGTATATTAGAACAAAAAAAAACTTTTCTTCATTCATTCATAATATACCACGCCAATCGGAGAGCATATTGAATTTCCGATATACGTCATCGACTTAATTGTCGGCGCTTAGTAGCCGTTTTCAAATAGTGGAGCGAGGGGACCGGAAGAAAAAAGAGATGAAGAGAGAAAACGTGACTGGCGGGATGCACTTGCTCTTTTAAAACTTTGCATCATTAGCGGACCGAACAAGGCACTGCACAGGGACTTTCAGAATTTTTTTCGAATCGACGCGTTTTATAAAACTTTTTCCATTCATTACTATAAACTCCATTCGTTTTTATTACAGTTGTACAAATTTCGAATGGAACTTGTTTCCTCGTAACCATTTAAACATAAATTTTTGCAAATATTATTTAAAAAAAAAGTTTAATATCTTTTGTGCTTTTATCAAGTTAATGCAGGAAAAAATTGACTACAGTTGGAAGAAATTATTTAATTGAAATTATTTAATTGATATTTACATGACGAATTAGTACTTCTTAGATAACGTGTATTATGGTTTTTTACTTGAAATTAAAGATTAAACTTTTATTTAATAAAGTAATTATTTGAATTGATAACACGATATATTGTAGTTAATAAAATGAGCTTTTACACGTATTAAAGGTCTGACCTTTATACTTTGACGGGACTGTCGGAAATACTCTGTTAGATGGTGCCGTACTCCACTCGTCTGTTTCTACTGAAAATACGTTTCAAAATAAGAATTAAAGCCTTGAAGTACACATATAGAGAAAAGAGAAGAATAAATTCGTTTTTAGAATCATTTTAATAATTTAAGTTGACCCGGAAAAGCCACAGCAAATAAAACCAAAAGTATATGCACGTCTTATTGTACTCGTCTGTTTCTACTGAAAATGATATAGGCTAACATAAAAAGATAAAAATAATGCGAACAAATGAATTATTATGTTTGTTTTAATTAATTAAATCTAGTTTGAAAAAAAAAACATAAAATAAGAGTGTAATTTGGAATATTCGAATGTCTTACCACACACGTCTGTTTCTACTGACGCGGGACTCTGCTTATATGCGCTACGACATAAATATTGAAAGTTTGAAATTCAAACTTCCAATCACTTCACAATAAAATACTATCACAAAACAAGTTATAATATTGCATCACTCTTATAATAAAAAAAAATACACATGTATAATATTAAGATTCCTGAGGTCTTCTTAGTCACGAGCCTTTAATTCGACACTGAACTCCGGGCCGTTGCTCCCGTACCCTTTTCCCTTGTATTCGATGCACGTATTTACATTATGAATAGTTTAAGGACCAGACTCCGTGGAAAATATGTTCTCATAGAATTTGAAAATCTCATAGTCCAGCGATAAATCGCGCATCCGCGGGCCGTGCGCGCACCCCGCGAAGCTTTCACGTCCCATGCAAAGCGCGCCCACCGCCGGCAGGGGGATCCGGAGCGCTGCGCGTCCGCCCCTAAATCACCGCTACGGCCACTAATTTCGAGGGAGTAAAAAGAGGAGCCGAAGGATGGTCCTCGAAAATTTCACGAGCGATGAAATATTAAGGAGGCGCGCGAGCACTGCAAGCTCGCAGTGACGCATCGCCTCGTCGTCCGTCGCACGAAAGGACCCGCGGATTTATGGTTACCCCCGTCTTCGATACACCCCGGGGCTATTCGGCTCGTAAATCGACAAAACCCCCATCCTCCGGGCTTGGTAGATCGCAAATTATCGCCCGGGCCAATAAAAATCGGCTCGGCCGAGAATCGCCTTACTACCACCCAGCCGTTTCAACTTATGCCTCCCCGAAGGGCCTTTTCATATTTTGTATTTATCACTCTTTGAAATTAATACTATATATATAATATATATCTACCTCTATCTCTCTTTATCGCTCTCTATCTCTCTCTAATTCATTCTATACCTCCGTCTTTCTCTTTCTAATTCATGCGATCTCTGTCTTTCTCGCTACGGTATAGTGTCGGTGTGAGAGATAAGCTCTGTCGCGGCCTCGGGGGAGGAAGCAACGTCGGCGCTTTTTTTTCGCTTTTAGATACACGCGAAGACGAAGGACGACGCGCGTTTGGGGGGAATTGCGGATGGAGAGCGCGGATATTGCGGTGCGAGCAGTATTTCGTTCCTTTTTTTTCTGCTTCTTTTCGTCGAAATTGCTTATTAGGCTGTAAATTTTGAGTGTTACTGCCGGGGAAATATTGTTGAGTTTATTCACGGCTATGAGAGAAGGAGAAAGAGGGAGAGAGACGAACGAGACCGCAGCGTTTGAACGTCAAATCGAGCGTTTGCCTGCGCCGACGCCCGAAACGATGAAGCACGGAGGATGGAGAAAATTTTTCCCTGGGGATGATATCGCCGGGGAGAATTGCTTTGCAGCAAAACTTGGCGATAGTGGGAGGGTATAATTTTATTATTCATGTGCGCAGGGGCATTATATGTCGACGGAGCTTATGCCACCGTGGTATCAGTTTTGTAAACATTGTTATTCTATATATTCTATTATATTTTTTTTTAAAGAGTGCACTTATTGTTTTTTTTAGTACATTCCTTTTTTATTAAATGGTTTTGTAACTTTTTTTGTTAATTGTAACTCAAACTAAGCTTGATGGAACGCAATACGTAACTCAAGTTTATACTTGTTTATTTCAATTTTACAATTTTAAAGTATAAATATTCGTAAGTTAATTAAAAAAAATTCTATTTAATTAAAGATATATTAACTGATTAAGTATAGCATAATACTATGGGCATTATAGCCGCATTACTGTCATAATAATTGCAACTAATAAATAGATATTTAATACTTAAAAACGGATCTAATAATCTCAAAAGGCTGTTTAGGTTTTCTTAAAAAAAAAAATAATAATTTAAATTCAAATCGAGCTTATTCCCGGAAGCGAAAAAAGTTTTTTCCCCGGGATAACGCGGCGGCACTTTCTATACATAGGAAAATCGAGACTGCAGGGGTGAGCGCTAGACAAAACGGCAGTTAATTCGGTCGCGCGCGCAGCCACAGAGTAATTCGATCGCGGCGAATCCCCCGAAGTCATCGTTACTCATTTAAAGGGGCTTTGCAAGCCCGACCAGCCGCACTATATCTCCTTATCAAAGTCCCTCAATGGACCGTCTCTGTTGCCCCCTCCTACCCCCGGCACTCCTACCCTCGCTTCCCAACCGATTGAACTCGTCGTCCAGTCGAAAGCTCCGAACTCGCTCCTCCCTCGCTTTCCGCTCTTTATTTTCAAGTTGCAGAATTCACGATAAGAGGATGATCGAGACCTCCAGGCTCGAATATCTTTCGCGATTCGATTTGCATCTGATTGTGTGAGTTGAGCAGAAGTAGAAGCTGCGCTCGAATTTAAAATGTATAAATGTTTCTTTAAAGGAAATATACGGGAGCTTAGTTAAATTACATGGAAAATTGTGGAATGGTTCTCGTACTCGAAGGTATTTACCTTCATTTTATTTTATTATTTAATTCGAAGGTTTGTATCTTCCAAATATTGAGATGGCTTTTTTGGAAATAGTGATTATTATGACTTGTGATTTAATGTGAATTAATTAATAGTCTCATAGTATCTTGATACAGGTATCCGTTTGTATACAATACACATTTTTTAAAGGTATGAGAGATACGCCACAATGTTCTAAAAAATACATTTTTGCGCAAAAATAATTGGGCGGTATGTATATGTGTTTATTTCGTTGTGATTTACGCGTTAAAACATCTAGAATTTTATTCAAACGTAAAATAACACAAAAGCAGAAGCACTTTTATCATTCAGCCGTTTTTTTTAATCGATCATTTAAACGAATTTTAATAAAAGTTGAGAATTCAATTTGCTTAAAGGATATTATCCGCAATCGGTGAGCTCGAAAGATATTATCAATGATCACCTCTAATTTCACGCAAACAATCTCCCAAGAATCCTCAGGAGCCT
>JAWWEP010042706.1:0-12169 GCA_035582995.1 Sycophila quercilanae | reverse complement strand
CCTAAATGGCATAAAAATTTGAATGGTGGCATATCGGAGTCCTGGTGACCCACAGCCAATAAAAACAAAAAGAAAAAAAAAAGTATACTTGAGCAAATGGTGGACTTGTTATATATTCATGGTTAGAGTGATTCTTTCTTTAAATATGTGTAATTTATTGATTTAGATATCAATATTTTATTTAGATTTATTTATTTAGCTTGTTATAACGGGTTTTATTTTTGAAGCTCGACACTGAAATTGTGTAGCTTATTGAAAGAAAAACATTTAGTAAGTTGGAACTTTAATTTTTTTACTTTGAGTAAAAATTACAGTTTGTAGAACAATACAAGATTTTTTTAAGTAATTGCTTTTGGTATTGAAGAATCTTGTAATTCACACAATTACAGGAAATACGAAATTTTTATTATGAGATTTAATCCGTTACAAAATGTGCCATGAAAAATGACATTTTCTTCATTTCAATGATTTTTATTTTTATTTGATGACAAAAATTATATTTGCACTTGTGAATCAACAAAACAAACACTTTCAACAACTAATTCTCGCCAATAATAATTAAGTAGAAATTAAAAAACTCGTTAATATGGATAACTGGAGAAATATTCGTGATCTTTTAATAGAAAGAGACAGACCTATATTTTCCGCAAGTCAGCACCTTCAAATTGTAATCAAGGAAATTAGCTAATCATTATTGATTTGACTATCTCAATTGTACAATTTTAATTTAATTTAATTTTTAAATACAAAAAAAAAAGGAAAAAAAGGAAAAAATTATCTACGACGAAGTAATCGACATCGTCGTAGAGCACCGGCAATTAGTTCGTTCAAAAAAAGAACAGTCTGCAAAACTTTTTTTCCGCGCCAAAGTCCAGGCTAATAAAGGCGTTGGTAGCCGCGGCAAAGATAGAAACTACAACGAGATTAGGCAGGAGTCAGATGAAAGGGACGAAAGGCGATAAAAGAAAGCAGCGGGAATGAGAGGTAAAGTGAGAGAGAAATATAAAGAGCGAGAGAAAATGAGAGAATGAGAGAAAACGAGACAGAAAAAGAGAGAGAGATAGGAAAAGTGCCTGTAGCCAGGCTATAGACAGGACGGATAGGGACAGCGCACTGCGTGAACGATATTAAAGTAGAGTGGCAAAGGGAGCACGGGACGCGCGGAATTACGTTCAAACGTTCGGGATAATTTTGCGAAAGTGGATAACGCGCGCGGCCGGGGGGATAAGGATGGTCGTCGCGACACCGTCCGCAAAGTGAGTGGCGAATCGCTTTAATTGAAAATTACGACTGCGGGAGGCGCTGAGAATTCGGACGCGACCGCGAAATTATGCGCGTTTGCGCACTACCGTGAAGTAAGGCGGATACGCCCGACGGGACTTTTTTTTTAAGGCTCTTAGGGCAATTAAAACTTCTAGTGATACGCGGCCCGGATCATCATTTCGTTGCCGGGGGTGCCGCTCGGATGGGCAACTCGCAATTGCCAGCGGATTATTCGTATTTATTTATTTTTTTCAGGATGCAATTTTTGCGAAAATTGATTTATGAAAAATAATCAAGTATAGTTATGGTTGATGAAAAAAAATATTAAATGATTTAAGCTTCTACAGATATTATTTAAAATAATTGAATTTGTATACTGCGCTTGATAGAATTTATTTGAATACATTTTTGCAGTAAATTGTACGCTGTGGATATTTGATAAATCAAGAAAAAATTTTAATTAACATTTGAACTATATATGAAGTAATAATAATAATAAATCCGTTTTATTCTTCATAATAATAACAAAAAATCCATTTATTGAATATAATGAACGCTTTTCCATTTAATACGATCATAACGATTAGAATATTGAATTGGAAATAAAAGTTAATGAAGAAGCTAATAAAATTAAAACAAAAAGAATAACAGTTAATTATTCATAGCAAGGCTTATAAAAATAATTATATAAAATTACTACTAATTTTATTTCCGCTATATATAATAATTAATTTTTGTATTAAAGGCTATCTTCAACTTTCATTTCTACAATAGAATTAAATAAATATTTACAAAGATTTATAAATTATTATTAAGAGTTGCATGATGTATTTTTATGAATTTTTAACCTAACGGTAGCAGCAAATTAATGACGAAAAAATGTTTTTAAAAAAAATATATTAACGTATTAAACAGCTGCTTTTATTATTTGGATGCAATGTAATAGTATTTGAACCATAAATAATTAATAGAATGGTAAATCCTTTTTGCAATAGTATAAATATTTATACAACCCCATGTTGCATGCGTAAATTTATAATTATTATTTAAATTGTATAAAATAAAATCATCTAAAAAATCAAATTTTAACTGTGGTCAGTATACACGTAATATTGACAAATCCTGCAGATTAATTTTATCTGCGATATCAAAATGCATCTAAACGTAAATTAGATAAAATCATCTAAAAAAATATTAGCACTTAACAATTACTATTAAATTCGCAAATATTAGTAACTCCCTCTCAGAATAGTTTGCCACTGTCACGTTACTTTCCGCCAAAATAAACTAAAAAATAAATAAATAAATTAACTATACCATATACCGACTTTAAAAAGTAATTTAAAGCGCCAAGACCCTCAGCTCGAAGATAAAATTCAAGTGCAATAAAATGGAAGTAATCAGGAATCCGAGGTGAGCGCCGACCGTAAATCGCCAGTCGAAGTAGATTAGAAGAAGCGCAGCAGCTATTTGAAACATTTCACTCCGCAGAGCCGAAGCCAACGCTCGGTGGCAAGAGGGGCACGACTGCGGGAAGGAGGGAGGAGCTTTAAGGGTAGACTCACCAGATTTCTGAGCACGTCGTCCGGCACGTTCCTGCTGGAATTGCAGAGGGCCCGGGCGGCGCTGTGCGAGAAAATCACCGGCGCCTTCGTCGTCCGCAGGGCGGCATTCATCGTCCGCGTCGAGACGTGGGACAGGTCCACCAGCATCCCCAGTCTATTCAGCTCCCGCACGACGGCCTACAAATCACACCGGGAAATCAATGTTGAAACTTTGCAGCGGGTGTATGTATGTGTGGAGGAGCGAGCGCGGACTTGGGGCAAGGGCCGCGCGCGCATTGTCGCCGGCCTGATGGGATTTTCGATGGCCGACACTTTCGCCGAATGGCCCGATGTTTCTGAGGACGCGAGCGGCCTCTGTAAACCTTTGGCCCTCGATTTCGGCACTACTGGCATGCTTTCTGGTTGATGGCTATGGGGATTCGGGGCGTTGGGTTGCTGATGCTACTATGACGGGGGTTGACTAATTGTGGTAGTGGTACTTACGAGTGCGTTGGTACGTGGAGAGGATGGTTCGATAATAGTAGTATATTACGATACAAGTGCGATAAAGAAGATCTGTTTTCCGAACGTGTGTTGTACGATATTTTATAACACGAGGGCGGAAAACGCCGTTTTATCGAACACTAGTGTTATAAAAATAATCTTAAAAGTATACGGAGAGAACCAAATGGCAGATTTACAGGGAGATAAATTTTATTGCAGAATTTAGTATGATTCAACACTGATAGAATTTTCTAGCAAAGATTATGAGTGTATGAACAAACTTTGGAGGGTTAACGTCACGGAACAAGTAATAAACGTTCTGTAAATTTTGCAATAAGAAGATTAACAATGTTACAAACTTAAAGTAACAAATTCTGAGCGAATGAATTTACCGAAGTAGAAACAGCCGGGATTGGTAAGACCCGAAATTATTTTAAGTTAAAATTTCATCAGTAGAATTACAAATTTTGATACACTGGTAGAAATCGTCTGGTTTTGTCCCATTATGAAACGATTTTTTTTTAATTTGGGTTCATTTAATAGCTAGTTTGAAAAATGGCCCTAAATCGTTTCTTCATAGGACAAAACTATACGATTTCTACCAGGGTGTAATTCCTAATGAGGTGACGCATCCCGGAACAAGTAATAAATGTTTTGTAATTTTTATGTGACAGTTCTATAATTTTTACGAGGCAGTAAAATTTCCTGCACTGCAAAGATTTTCTTATGGTTTGGGTAATTTTTGCCGAACCATTCTTTCAGCGTAAAAGGGTTAGATATTTTCTAGTGTACTCAAAAAATAAAAGAGAGCGAGGTATAATGAGCCAGTTGTTATGGTTAACCAAGTTACATAAATATTTCATCTGTAATGATACACGTGATATCTCAAGTTTATTTGGTTGCAGAGTAAGTTTAGGTAGTCTGTGGTGGTACAATTATATTGCACTGATTCATTGTACCTTGTGTTTCATTATACCTCTATCTTCTTTGTAATTATATAAGTAGTGTGTAATTAAATAAATAGTTCACATGTCAAGCTTGAACAGAAGATAAAATTAATGACATTGATGAAACGAGCTTCTATGGTCATGCTTCATGCATCGTATTTCTAAATTGTGAACTTTTCTAACAATATTTACTTATAAGAATTTTGTTGTACTGTTGTTTTGTTGTATTTTAATCTTTTTTATTGTTAACGTACGACTCTCGATCAGTAGAGAATTTATAAAATAATATCACATATTTAGTCGTACGCCTATGAATGCGTTTTTTATGAATAAATGTGTATTTTCCAGATTCTTGGTATAATATATGTTTGTTATAATTATTAAAAGCGACAAGATTCACTGTATAAGCTTCCATAAAAATTGTATTAAAATTGTATATTTTAGATAACTTTTCTTAACTTATTTCGGTGAAGTATCTAAAAATTTTAGCACTGGTTTCAATGCATAAGAAACAATAATCTCTAAAAGTTTTAACGAACTCTTGCATCATTTATTTCGAGCAAGAATAAACACTCAAAGCACTGGGCTGGACTTCATTCTCCATTTACCACCTTCTATCGATCTTTCAATTAATTTAGTCACTTCATTCAAAAAGCAGTTTTGTGAAGCTAACACCCGGTATAAAAAAAGGAGATTCCATATAACGTGCAAATAAATATAAATTAATTAAATACCATCACGTGCGAAGGATAAAGTACATCAGCAAAGTTTACTTCATTTAATCCTTAATTTTTACAAGATAATCCGCCGTCTCACATCTCACCTCCCCAGGCTCTTCCGGCATCGAGTTCGTGTAAGGTGGCGAGCCAAAGCCACTCCCAAAGTAAATACCGAAGCCGAGGTACTTGAGGGATTTCCACCCCTACCACCCCCTCCTCCTCCTCCGTCCATCTCCCTTGAACTCCCGAGAATCTTGTCGACTCAGCCGGAGATACAATAATTCGTAATTTCCAGCATCGAATGGGATTAAATCGTAAACATTGAACGACGACGCGCGACGGGGCCACTTCAATAGATCGAATCTCGTAAAACAACTAGGTCCAGGGATCGACGAGCGCACCTCGAGTGACACGGGCCCCGGCAATTAGTTACCTGCGTTTCCTTTCGACAACTTTGACTCGAGAGTTGCCGAGTCCGCATTGTGCCCATGAAAAGGCAGGTCTTTCACACCCCACCCCTTACTACCCCCTACCACCCCTACAACCGCTATAACCATCCCCTACCGCCTTCTCCGCCAGTCTTCCGTTGAATCGACTGTTAACTTGAAATATTAAAGTCGATAGGGGGGGTGCGAGCGCGGCTTAATCAGCGAATGGATTATTAATGGATCAGCGCGAGTGAGCGCGCTTTCAGCTTGGCCGGATCGGGGGCTTTGGGGCGGGCGGCGGGATGCCCCAAGTTGCGCCGATGCACATCCGATGCGCACGGCTAATCATGCACCTATTTACATGTATTTGCAAAGAGAGGATGCTCATTCAGCTGTGTGTCAAGTTGCCCTCGCCATTCTTACGATTCAAAGGCGTGATTTATGCCGGGGAGCCCGGGTAAGCTTGATGGATTGGCTTGCTGTATTAACTGGATAAGCTTCGCGCGTTCGGTATTTCGATAATTGAGGGTTTTAAATGTTCTACAAAGGAAAAATGTTTTCTTTTTGAGAAAGACTATTTCTATTTATTTTTTCTTCTTCAAATTTTAATGTTCTTAGAATCTAGTTTGATTTTAAAGGTTTGTAGAAATTTCTACAGGATCTTTCTGCAGGATTTTCCTATTTTTTGCTGCAGAATTTTTTGCAGGCGAAAAATCCTCACAGAAAAGTGTGTTAGAAATGTTTGTAGAATATTCTGCAGATCCTTTTCCTACAGGATAAAACATTTAGCTTGTAATCAATCGATCTTTATTGAGAATGACTTGAAAAATTGGCGTCTGACTATAGTCGGAGGCTTCTACTCGCATGTTTTAGGCGAAGAAATTAAATCTGTAGGTAAAAAATCGCGGCAGAAATTAACAACGTTTACATAATTTTTTACAGACTTCTATCCGAAGGGGTGATAACAATTAACTTAAAACATGTATCGATCTTTATCGAGAAACATTTGTAAAAGTTGCGTCTGACTACAATCGGATGTTTCTACTTGATTTTTTAGGTGAGGAATTTAATTTTGTCTTTATTAAAATTTAAAGAAGAAAATCAATTTTTAAATAATTATTGATATTTAATCCTACTTTTAAGTGTTTTGTTAATTTCCAGGAAAACATTACACAGCATATTTTACATAACGTGCATTCGACAAGTGCAAGAGTTTCCCATAAAAATTCACCCCATTAATTTATCAAATAAATAAATAATGACAAACAAAATGAATTAATCCCGTGAATTATCAATTAAAGCTTCCCTCCATAACCAAGCACAAGCTGACGCACAAAGGGATAAACACACCGAAAAAGTAATTGCACGCGAGAGGCGCTCCGGAGCATTAACTTGTTGCATATCACGCTTCGCATCGAAAAGCCGCATTGAAAAAAGCCCTGCAACCGAGGTCCATCCATTGAACTCGAAAGAACGCTAAAAGGACGAGCGAGGGTCAAAAAAAAAGGAGCAGGCACGCAGGCAGCCGGACTGCGTTTCACGAAAGTACCATTTTCCGTCTCTCCGGGGGTTGGAGAGGCTTCGCTTCAATCGAAAACATTGTTCCCATTCGGAGGCTGCGCGGCCATCCTTTTTATCCGGCCTCCCATTAATTCACCGAAGTGAGCACCGCTGCTGCCTGCCGAGTCAGCGCCTACGGCTCTCTCTCTCTTTCGCTTTCTCTTTATCTCTCTCTATCTCTCCTTTTGCCGCCTGGTTTTGTCTCATCCCGTTCGCTCTTTTTTTTTGCCGCCTCCTCTCGGCCTTTTTTCTAGCGCAGCGAACGCGTCAGTCCGCGTCAGAAGAGCAGCGTAGCACAGCCGGAGGACGACTGTGGCGTGCGAACGGCTGTAGAGGGAGAGGAGAGCAGGGCCGCGCTTATAATCACGAAAATTGGCCGATTTGATTGGACGCGAGAGGCGAGCGCGAAAGGGTAACGCGCCGCGACATTTCTGGGGCGTTGGTGCAGGCGCACATATGTGCGAGCCCATCGGAGGGCCGCGTTTAGTTCGGTCATGCGTCGCGGTCGTGTCGATCGTGTGAAGGATGAGCGATCGGGACTTTTTTTGAACGTGCGAAATATTACAGGGTTTTTCGATGGCTGAATGTGTAAAGAAAGAACAAATTGTGAAGATAAGAAATTAATAAGTGAGTCAATTATTTATTTTGGTTGATTTCACTCATCGTGATAGAAGGTTGTTTTTTTTTTTTTTTAATTTAAGACTATTATTTTTGAAATAAAATTCAGAAAAATATAAGAACATTAAAATAATTATATGTTTACTAGAAGGATTGCGCTATACGCGCGTCATAGAAATTTTTTAGTTTATCGATGACAATCTTTCTCTCTCGACATTCAATATTTGTTTTTTCAAAAATCAAAATCGAGTTCGAAATTCGAGATAATTAATAAAATACCTTTTCCTTCCGGCTACTATATAACTATTTTCGTTATTTAGTTTGATTTATTTTTAGTACTTGCTTGTAACTTACGACATAGTTTTTAATTTTATAATCTAAAAATTATTTGTATTTAATTATCTTACTATAAGAAAAACGCAAAATAATTTTCAATCTCTTCTTTTAGTTGTCACTCCCAGTGATGGTAGAAAGATTAGATTTTTTTCAAGCAATATTTTTCAATTTATTTCTGCCATATTTTTTATAGAAAATATGTTTTTTATGATTTGATAAATATCTAATATATTTTGAGAAAAACTGCAATAAATAAACTCCTATCGACATTTAATTTTTTAAGAAAAATCTCATCATCATTATTTAAAAATAAAAGAGAAGGCCACGATCTTCAAGCTCTAGAATTCGCTCAAGCATAAAAGAGTAATTCATGGATCGAAAATAATGAACTCATATCTCCGAATTTTTTCTTATAAATTTCTAAAGTCGCACCAAAATCTACGACTCACAGCAACCTCTTACCTTTCTTATATAATTCTATAAACAAACGATCACAAACGAACGATTCAATTCGCAAAATCAAACATTACCCATTCACCGATTTAAAAAAAATTGAGAGAAAGGAAGAAATAATAATAGTCCTCGACCGAGAAAAAAATTCCATTCGTGCATTCTTTTGTACCAGCGATAATTCAAATCGGTCCGGCGTAAATCGCGGCCCGAGGAGAGCGTGCCCAGCATCTACACACGGCGCGACCCGGAGCTCGGTGATTAATAAAGGAAATGCCCGGCGGCGCGTCGAATTCTCCGGGCTCGCTCGATATTGCTCGCGTAGCTCGCCTTCCTCCTCCTCACCCCTCATCCTCCCATCGCACGGACCCTGCGCGCCCTAGCCAAATATGCAATGAGTTCCGACCGCAAGTAGGGCATGCCGGCGATCGAACTTTTCGGGGGAAAGTTTGCTTTCTTTTCCAGGATTCCGGGCGGAACGGGCCGCTGATCGGAAATCGGAAATGCAGCGCTGTTTTTCCGGGGTGCCTCACTCCGCGTTATCTATCTGCCCTCCTGCTTCTTCTACCCTCCTCGTCCTTATCCTTCTTCTTCGCTTGAAATATTTTGTTTGCCGTGGAATCGTCGGGAAGTGCCGGACCTGCGTCTATTATATCGTATTTATTTGCTGTGCGGTGGGTATTGATTGATAATGCCTTTTTATTTTCGGAAGAGAAGGGGAGTGCAGGCGGCTGATTGGATACGCGCGAAGAATAGTTTCGCGTCGAGAAGAACGTATTTAGGTTCAGTATATTAAAAAAAATTATTGTTATTACTTTTTTAAAATTACTTTTAAGCGATAGGACGAATTCAATTTAAAATTTACACGTAAATTTGATTCCGTTATTAAGGTATGTATATTCTTATTGCTTTGATAACTTATTAAAAAATACAATTAATTCTTCTGAAATTTACACGGATACCGAATTTTAATTTGAATTTAATAAAATTATTTGAAGCAATTTTCTACCGTTTCTAAAGTGTATTTGAACAAAAAATTTTTTTGCATTTTTTAAAAGATTTATATTTTTCTTTTACACGTGCGTTCATTTTAATAATATTTGCAGTTATCTCTATAACAAAGCAGTGTGCCAGTGCAATTCAAAGCGTTTTTTTGATTACTTTTTTTTATTATTTTGGAGATTGTTAAAGTAAATTGAGGTTTTGTAGTTGCAGCGAGGATGTCTTGTAATATTTCATGAAAATTTATGAGATGGATATAAACTGATAAGTTTACGTTGCATTTTGTCGTGGAAGAATTTGAAATTCAACCTACGATCGGGCTATTTATTTGAAAAGGAGAGTTCTTGTTTTCATTCATATTCTAATGAATTTAAATGAATATTGTTCCATGTAAATGACAAGAAAATAAATGAATAATTGATTTTTTATTTAATATGGTACAACAATTACGATTACTATTGTTCGTATTTTCATTGACCTCAATTCTGATTTGTTAATTAATAATAGTTTACTACAAACAAAAACAACTAATTGAATGAATCGTTATTTTCTGGTACTTTTTTTCTATAACCTAAGGGTTTTCAGTAAAAAAAATCCCTGGTAGAAATCGTCTAGTTTTGTTCCATGATGAAACGATTTTTTTTACCTTTTTATCTTTTTAACATTTTAGATCTATTTAATAGCTAGTTTAGAAAATGGCCATAAAATAGGCCTAAAATGTTAAAAAATCGTTTCATCGTGGGACAATACTAGACAATTTCTATCAGGGATCATAAAACTCATAAATTCTCTATAAATGATAAAAAAAGTGCAAATTTAAAAGGTACATATCTCGTGATAGGTCAAATAAGGAGCTTGATCGTGCTGTTAGATACCTTTCGATTTTTTTATTAGGTAACTTGGCGTTGAATAATAATATCCCATGTACACAAATCCACACAATTTAACAACGAAGTATTTCCTCGTTATAAAAACGTCAGCATGAAAACATAAATTAGTCTCCAATGCCAGCCTCGAGTAGGAAAGATCCCGAAGCAAAATATCTCAGACACGGTATTAAGAAAGGAAACACTCGACGGAGTTCCCTCCTATTTTCTTTATAAACTCACCACCCCCTCTCCTCATTTTCTTCCTTTTTTTTCCTTTTTTGCCTTTTTTTCCTTTTATTTAGCCTCCTCGGGTCCGGCTACTATTTTCGCGCACGCCTCGCTCGACCCACATTTTTTTTTGGCCTCCGCATGAGAAACAGCCGACGTGTTTTCCCACGGCCGAGGCGGACTGGTTTATATGAGCGTTTCGCGGGTCATTTGGCCGGCGCTTAGGAGATTTACAAACGCCAAGGTGGGAGGAGGCGCGACCTGCATCGGCCGCGCGGTCCTCCTTTTTCCCTCCCTTCTCTCGTCCCCATGTTTTACGCGGGCGGACGGCTCGAGGATTGCGCGCGACTGGAAGCCGAACAAAAGGAAGAGGGAGGTGGGTGCAATGCAGGCCGCGCATTTCGAGTTGGCCGGTGCTCGGTAAAGTTTTAGTTGCGGTAAAAAACGTCGGAGTTTGATGAATTCAATGATAATTCACGTACAGTGTGCATGTAGTTTTTTTTGCTTCGTTGTACGAAAATTATTTTGTTTTTGCTTTAAAAAATTAAATAATAATAAATAATGAGATATGAAATAATGAGGATAGTTTATTGTTTATTACGGAGATATAAAAAACAGAAGGTACCTATTTATAAAGAAGGTGGAATTCGATATTTACTGCTTGTTATTTGGAAGTAGTAACATCCGAGTTTAGTCAGACATGTCTTTTTTTTTTCATTTATCTTTATTCATTTATTTACTTATTTATTTATTTATAAATGGGAATATATAGCATGTTATTTTTCTTAATTTAATTTTATAATTAATTACTTTTAAAGTTAGATTAAAGACTGAATTGTACAACTTTGTTAATAGCCTACCGATACAATTAGTCTTATGCTTTTATGATTTTCTGACTTTACCATATTTTTCATTTATTTTATGATATTAAAAAATTTATTCCATTTTGACAAATAAAATAAATATTTTTAACAACATAGAATTCACTACACCAAAGCTTTTTACTGAGTATATCAAGACGCCGACTCTTTTTGATAATAAATTATCTTAGGGAACTTGGTGGAGGTGATTACCCATTCTTTAAAAAGTGATGGATTCTTACAACTTTTCTCGATCACTGCATTATACTCGACTTGAAGTTTTCATCTTTCGAACTAGACCTTTCATTCGCGGTAATTTTTAAAATCACCGATCAATAAATGTAAGAATTATTCATTTCATTTTATTTATTTATTGAATAAATTTTATTTAACGATTAAAAATATTAATAAACGTTTAAAAATAAGTAAGAAAAGTTTATTTTTTTCAATTTCCACAAGTATTTCTTTTTCATCAATTCACTATTATTTTATTTTAGCAAAATGTCTACCTGGAGTGTCAACGAGTTTGAAAGGTTAGCGAACTGCATGATATAAATTAGAGCAGCGCGATCGCTAAATTACAATGGCACCCGCTCCTAATGAGGTTTCAAAGTTTTTTCCAGAGCTTTTCATTCAAGAAAAATTATTTCAATTCTTTCGTTTTTTTTTTTTTTAATTCCGCGTACGAAAGACTTCTTTTTAATAAAAAATACTTTTATACAGGATTTATTCGCCTTTCAAAAATAATATTTTGCCTTTAACACTGTTGGAGGTGGTGGATAAATAAATGAAACACAGGCACTGTTATTTTAATATAAAATAAGAAAAAGGTTTATTAAAC
>JAWWEP010042695.1:0-12172 GCA_035582995.1 Sycophila quercilanae | reverse complement strand
GCTTCGCTCGGCCGAAAAACCGTCGCATGAGGTAAATAATCCGCTTCCGTCCGCGTTAGTAATGTACTATTTTTGGTATTTCTGAACCCAGATAGGTACTTTTACGTCAAAATTTATTATTGAAAATAAATATAAGATAGCTTCCATTTTTGCTCCCACAAATGTACATATGTAGGTATAGAGCCGATGATAACTATATAAGAAAATTTACCAAAATATTTTTCTTATAAATTACTTACTTTGGTGCGTTAGTGGCGATATAATTAAGGTATGATGAAATGATGTAAGCTAAAGCAAAACGAAAGTGAATACACAGGTAACACTCGATATAATACAAGCGTTTCTCTATTCAAGTTAAATTTACTCAATATGTATATGTTTATACCACGCCTACAATTAACTACAATTAAAATATTACTGTTTTTAATTTTTAAATTTCCTGATTTGAAAAATATTAATATTTGTATACATATGTTTAAATAATTGCTATCTTCAGTAATAAAAATTACTATATATTTTTCTCAGTGCGGTTGTGAGCCAGAAAAGTCTGCTTTTCGCCGTTAATGCATAATATAACATTATATTTTTATAATAAATTAATACGTAAAAATACTTACAAATTTTTAACTGACGATATTCTTAGTGTAGTAGACTGCAGTGTAAAGAATACTGGTCTGCCCCTTCTGAACTGGCTATATAATAATACTATTTAATTATTGACATTGAAAATTATCTTAAATGCTTTGAAAATACGAAGTGCCTGTTTTTTAAAATAAATGTGTTACAAAAATTATCGCTTGACAAAAGAATGAAAAAAAAGTCCACTGAACCAAAAGTAATTTTTATTACCCGTCTATCATAAAAAGAAGTACTTGATTAATTCTGATCAACAATTAGAAAAAGTTTAGAAACCATGAGGTAAAATTACACATTACATCGGGAAAAATTTATTTATTTTATTTATAAACGTACAATAGTATTTATTGTTCACGACATACAATGTTTACGTATATTAATTACGTATAATAAAATAATCCAGTACACAAACAACGTTTATATTTACAACAATTGCTCTTAACCACTAAAAAAATCTATTAATTCCTTGACTTACATCTAATAGCTTGTAAATTTTATCGAGTCGATTAAGGATATAAGCTTTGCTCTTCAGAAAAAAAAATCCGGCTCCTTTTACCAGGTGAGAAAATGAATGTCACCCATGGGTTGCAACTGTTCTCCTTAATTGACAAAATCTATTAATTCCTTGACTTACATCTAATAGCTTGTAAATTTTATCGAGTCGATTAAGGATATAATCTTTGCTCTTCAGAAAAAAAAAATCCGTCTCCTTTTACCAGGTGAGAAAACGAATGTCACCCATGGGTTGCAACTGTTCTCCTTAATTGACACCTGTGTCATCAGCTGCTCTTCTCTCAATGTCAAAAAAATAAACATTTAGTATAAAAAAAATCGGCGTTCCTTCCCACCGTGACTTTTTCGTTATCATTAATGCTATACACTTTGAAGACCTTCGACAGGTCCAACGTGTCATCTAAGAAAAAAAAATACGGTCGCACGGAGATACAAGCCTTGTATAAGAAAGTCGCGCGATAGGCTCGAATAAATCCATTTTCTCCATGTCGCAACGGCGAGAGTGCCGATAGCGGCTGGTAAGTGGCTTCGATATCAGGGTGTCGTTTATTACGCCCAGGAGAAAACAAATATCCTCGTGTGTATAAGAGTGAGGTGTCTGCTCGCGACTGCTCGTGCAGCCTCGTTCTGGAAAATCCGCGCAAATGGACGAGTCGAGCTCGATTTCCGCCGATCGAAAATCAATAACGCGTCGCGCTCGCGCAAGAGATATATTTGTATGTATGTATACGTATACACTATATAGGCGTATTATTCGACACGCGCGCGCGCGCTCGCCACGGGGGGTCGTTCTAATTGCGGCCTTACACCTTTTCGACTCCGACAATGGATCGAGCGATTCAAGGACGAGTAAATCCTTTGTTTTGCAATGGAGTGCGTTAAAACGCGAAATCGCCGGGAACGCCTATAGAGATCGCTCTCTCGGCTATATGCTAAAATATGATAAGACCATCTCAAGGCTGTGCGACGTTCTGATATCCTGATAGCGCGAGGACCGTCGGCTTTCGTTTGAACATTGCTTGTGAATTGCAGTAGGATTTAGCTTAATCTTTAGATTGAACGAGCAATCGGTGTTGTGCGGCGTGTTTGTCACCCAATTATTTGGGGGGACTTGTCGCTTTTACATAATTGGCCTCGAAGTGGTTTGATAGCTGCACGCTAAGTTGTGCCTATGGTCGTTGCGTCGATGGAATTCATAAATATGCATAAAAAATTCATTAGCATAATAACACGATCGAGGTGTCACTTAATATTATGTCTTTATTCAATTTTCCGAGTACTTTAATCAATATAGTCGTAATAGCAATGAACTTGTGCTATTAAACGATTGTTTTATAAGGATAGAAACATTTTTCTCATACCTTCAACGCGTTTGTTTACGATTCTAGTTTTATCACCTCGTAAAGGATATAAATATTACTCAAATATTGAAATCTTTTACAAGTTAATGCCGCACTCAGTACTGGGTCATCTTTACATCTAAATGGTCCCTTTCGAAAAAAGTTGCCGTAATTTTAACATTTTACGTGTTATCAAACAAACATTACACTGCCAATTCAAACGACACCTGCGTGGTAAAACACGTGCCACTTAAAATGTCCAAGACACGAGACCCTGAACGGCGTCTAATTCCTGCGGCCGGCTTAATTAATAAATGACGCTCAGCTATTGCGGCGTAACGTGTAATTTTTTGAACACACATTATCATAAAACCTCGCCTAAGTGTACGTTTCTTTGCAATCTAGATTGCAAAAAAGTAAACGTAGCACAATTTTTAAGTATAGAAAGTGGGAAAGGTTGCCATGTATAATTAGACGCTTCATTTATGTACGCGAAAGACTCGCTCCTGCGTTACAGCACTGTCCCGGTATTGGCTCTTTCATGCCTTACACAATAGCAGCATAAAAAAAACCGAGCAGCTAAAAGCAGCGCTGCCGAGTCAATAGCTCCTTCGATAGGAAGAACTTATGTTTACGGGAGGTAGTCCCGCGAATTCGAGATTCGCTGACCCACTGATAGAAAGATTCAGTTGCCCCAAAGTCGCTGACTTAACTGTTAATGAATGTGGATTTGAATAGAGCCAAATGCACATGAATTGACAGTTAAGGAATGGTTCAGTTGCTGCTAGTACTTCAAAAAGCACGTTATAACGTAATGGCGCATAACTGTTAATGAATATTTCTTAACTTTCAAGGAATATTCATTTGCGTCAAATATCATGAAAAATTTAGGCTCAAATGTACGGTGCATTTGCCTCAAATGAATCTTTTTATCAGTGGGCCCACATGGAAACCCCAATAAGCGCCGATCAGCGTACAGTCAGCTCTTTTTTCTGCATTGTTCCCGCAGCGGCGAAGGACTGTCCTTGGCCACGGTATAGAGAAACGGCTTCCCTCGCGGCGGACTCTTTTATATCGGCGGTTCCGGATCGCCGGTAGGCCACGGCACCGCTCGCCTTGATTTTTGCCCGGCGAACCGCGGTGAAAGTCCCCCGCGCTCTGCACGCACGCCGCCCATTGTTCGCCTCCTTCGCTCTTCCGATTGCACAAGCGTCCGTCGGTTTTTCGGCCGTTTAACGCCGCCGCGCGAGTATCGGCGGAGACGCGGAGGGAAAGAATTAAGAGAGAGAGAGAGAGAGAGAAAAAAAATGAAAGAACAAGAACAACGCTTAGAGTGAGGAGAAAGGCTCGCGGTGATGGCGGTACGCACGTACTCGCCAAGGAGGAGAGGTATACGCGTGCACCGCTACTCGTAAAAGAGAAAGAATCGCGCGTCGCTGAGTGCCTACTCGCCTTTATTCGTTTATGCAGCGCGAGGAAGTTTGGCCCGCGTTTCCGCTTTGGATTTTAATTTGAATTTTATTCGAATCGAGGCGCGCGTTCCTTTTTCCTTCCGAAAATTCATCATCGACGTTGATGGCACTGTGCAGCTGTAAAAGTCAGCGGCTCGAAAGCTGCGCGCGTAGTTTTGGAAGAGAGGCGGCGAGCGTTGCGTAAAACGATTCTTTGCAAATGAACGCGTTCGCTATTTGCGTATAAATCTCTTTGAGGTGGAAAGCCGTTGAGAGATATAGACGCTGTTTTTTTCTCTTCCACAATCGGAGTAATTCATTTTTTATGAAAGAGCGTCTTTGAAAATTCAATCAATTAAAGCTCCCGGCCACCTCTAATTTCTGGCCGATGAAAAAAAAAAAGAAGAGAGGGAAAAAGTTTCCCCGGGAAGCGCGAATGAAACAGCGGATCAAATTGAAAAAGACCAACCGCTAAAAGTTAAATCGAGTAGACTCTTTGGCTCGCGGCGGAGCAGAGGGGCCGATCGATCGGGCGGCGATACGCGCCAACTGCGTCCGGTGTGTTTTAATTAAGGCCTTTTAATTAACGATGCGCGGTTCCGATACGTCGACGGGGCGGGAACTGGCCCCGGTAATTAAACCGCGGCGCGGGGGTAAGAAAACGCCGCGGCGGCCGTTTCGACGTATCGCTGATCTAACGGCACGCGCGTCGAGTCCGCGGCCACCTTGCGACAGAAATAATGCCTAATGTCGCGATCCCCTCGTTCCGCATTCCGGCGCACTGCGTCTATGAAATCCGCGCGCTCCGCAATTCACTCGCACGTAATGGGTGACATAAAGCGGCGCTGGCTTCGGGTGGAAAATTAAAATTTACGCAAGAATGACGGACCGCTGGGGCTTCACTTGTTAAGGATGCGTGGAACTCGTCTGTGGAGAATTTTTTGGCGGAAATTATTATGCGGTTGGTTGTTTCGGGATCGAGTAGTGTGATAACAGCGTTTTAGTTACTTATATACTGAGCAAAAAACGTAATCGTGGGACGGTTGGAAATACTGTAAATTTTTACGGGAAAATCTCCGTAATTTTTACAGGGTAAGAAAAACCAAAGTCAAATTTACAAGAAAAGTAAAATTTACAGTATTTTCTAACCGTCCCACGATTACGTTTTTTCATTCAATTTTTACAGGAAAATCACCGTAATTTTTGCGAGAAAATTTTCTCAGTGTAGAGAAATTTTAGTCTTTGGAACGCTTGTGACAATATATAGGGAACACGTTACTTTTACGAATGTCTCGTAAAATCGGAAATATATTTTAAAATTATGAGTTCATTAATTTTCAATATTCTATCAACCGGATGATGGAATTTTTCCCTTTCCGAATCGTATTTACAGAACAGGTCAATTAATCCCAAGATCGATTGAGCGCATAGCTATTTTTACAAAAAAATGCTGTCAGTAATTTTTATTCATATTCCCTTTGGAGGTAGCCCGCATTATCATATTTTTAATCATTCGAGAGAGAGGAAGCTTGTAAAATTTTCACGCAAAAACTTATTAAAATAAGTAAAAATTCTCCGTTAACTGCTTCTTAGTATATAATTTTCCCCTAATTTTACGGCTTATTCCTGATAAAAAGAGAGGTTGCAGCTCTTGTCAGAACATCGGTTTCTTCTGAAAATAGAAAACATCTGAATTCCACGAGAATGGCATAACCCGCTGATAAACTTAGCAATTTTTATAAAACACTTAATAATGACTATATATTACATACTTAATTCTCAAGATGTTATTCCACATAACGGTCAATTTTAGGCTTCCTGAAAATCTTTGGAAACCAGTGCACAGATCGTTATATTCGAGGGTCCAAGACTAAGTTACGCATTTCGAAAGAAAGCACTACATTAATTTCGCTGTTCACGGGTACTAAATGCACAATTAACTAAACAGTATTAAATAATTAAATAACATTCGCAAAACGATTATAAGAATAAAATGTATCGATTTGTCTCAGTCTCGACCCCGTAGAAAAAAAAAAGAAATACCATAATACACCTTAAAAACTTGACTTTCGCGAGCTGGAGGTGCGCTTGGGCGCAGATTATACCAGCACCGGTCGAGCGGAGGGTGGCGCAACGCGCGCACCGGCTCGTCGATGATAGACGCGCGATTGTCGGCACTCCCGCCGGCGCATTGTGTAGATCGGGTGCATCAAAGCGCGCTAGAACGAGGATAAGGCCAGGGTCAGGAGGATCGTGGCGAGCGAGGCGGCGATCGAGCCCGCGCCGTTGTACAGTCCGCTGCCGTACACCTGAAGGCCTACCGTCTCGATGCTGCGCTTACAATAGTCGCCATCTGAAACAATCGAGCAAACCATATTTCACTTTAAGAGTTATATTACTTATCCGGGCGGCCGGTACACTGGGAACAAAATTTAGTTGTCAATTTTATTTGATTCCTTATAGTTGGCTCAACGATTCGCGCTACTAAATACTTCCAACCGAAAAATTTGTTATTTTAACAGCGACAATTTTGCTTGAATGGAGGTATCGTTAAGATAACAAAAGACTCTGTCAAAATAAGCTCTACGCTGTTAAATTGACAGTGTAATTATTAGATTAACAGTGGAATCGTTGAATTAGCAGCTTTCTTCTGTTGGAAGTATTTAACAGCGTGAATCATTAATCCAACTAAATTTTTTTTCTCGGTGTAGCCGGGATCATGCTAGATTTTTTAGAAAGTATTGTAAGGAGGTATGCAGGGGGCGGCGCAATTTCGATCTGCCTTGAGATGCCCTTTTTCAAACTCGCTCCCGTAATAATTGAGCCGTAAGAACGCTATTGATCGATGAATGCAGCGGCTCCGCAATACTTCGCACTCACCTCCGGTCCCTCCTTCCTTTTCATTTCGATATTTACGTAACGAATAAAGAGCGCGCGTGCCTCCTTTTTTTCTTCGCCGCCGCGTTAATTTAAACGAGCAGCAAAAAACGAACGAAGGAGAAGATTAAAAAAAAAAATAATAGAAAAAAACGAACAGGATACGCGCGCGCTTTTTTTGAATCGACGCGCGGGATTGAGCCGCGGCACAGTGCGGAGACACTGTACACTACATTATGTATTATGACAAAGTCGCTGACTTAATAGTTAATGAATGTGACTTTAAATTCCACCAAATGATTAGGAGTTAACAGTTAAGAAATGGATTATTTGCTGCAAATAAGGCATGCCATTAAAAGAAATCGTGTATTAACTAATAACCTATAATAAATATTTCTTTACTGTTAAGAAATATTTACTTGTGACGAACGAAATGAGAAGCTTTTCTCTTAAATCATTCTTCTTATTTGTGTATAATAATTAATTACGTTTGATTTTGATGGGATCTCTTTTCAAAAAATAGCAACTTGGCATGGAAATCTGATTTTGTTGCAAAGCAAAAGCGAGCGCATTTTATGGCGCGAAATTTAAATCTCTCGTGACCAATCAACGATTAATGAGAGATTCAAAGTTCGCTCCATGAAGTGCGTTCGAGTTCTCTTTCATGTGAAACTATTTTCCACGCGATATTGTTTTTTTTTTCCTTTTTTTTCAAAAATATTCCATCAGAAGCAAACGTAACCGAGTGGTAGGAACGTATAACGATAAGCCGCGCGATCGAGCGGTGCACGTCTTTATAGAGCATGAGCAGCGTGGCTGTCGGCCCGGTCGCGAGAGGATCGGCGCGCGATGCCGATTGCGCAACTGCAGTTCTCACAGGCGTCACACACACAATGGCCATTCGCGAGGGGGGCAGGGGGCGGGATTTTTTCGCGCGGCAGGCCGCGAGTGCGTATAATATAAAAGTATCCCTTTCCCGGCGCGTCAAAATCGCATCGGGTCCGCATTAATCAGCCGCGCTCGACGTTTATTATGAGCGGAGAGCCGCGCTCTCGTTTCGATTGCACGCGCCATTTCGCTCGTTATACGATCGGCTTCGTTTTCCGCTGTCGTTAATGGCGATCGTTACGAGCCGCGCGGCCGCTGCAGGAGAGGCTGAGCGGAGCGGCGCGGCTTCTCTCGCGAAAGGTGCGCTCTTTACGACGTGCGCTCGCGCCGCTTACAATGTAAACGTCGGGACTCTTATTAGTGTCAAATGTAGCGCTAATGCCTTAATGATTATTCACTCGAGGGAGCTTTATTTCACTTTAACTAGTCCGGGGAATTTATTTTAAGGGGCAGTAGCGCGTTGCAACTTCAATCGTAAAATTAATTTTTTAGTTGTTTCTGAAAAAAAAGTCGCTTTAAATGAATTAGTGGACAACGCTCTCTTCAAATTTAACATTAAAGTCACGCTTTAATTTGCGAAGATTCAAATATTACATTATTCAAATATTAGTTGCTTACTTGCATATTCGTGGACTTCTGTCATAAATATTACATTTTATTTTATCGAACGGTGCTTAAAATTCTTCTTTCTTAGGAAAGGTCACGATATATAAAAAGCAGTATTTTCGTATAATAAAAAAGGCCAAATAATCTTTTAGAATTTTTTGTTTAACATCACTTTCACAGATATTTTATAATAAGATTCTAAATTAAAAAAAGCTCCTTAACTTTAGTTGATAGTTTCTTTACAAAATTACTTTTAAAATAGAAATTTTAATCTCCTTTTTCCTCGATATATATAAGAGTCAATTTTAGGATACGAATAATTTCAGGGGAAATGTTATACTTATCATTTATTTTCACTATAAAATTTATAATTTGTTTATGTAAAAATAAATAAAATTTATTTTGAATAAAATTTATATAGAAAAGCATTTTTATCCAGCTTGAGTTTGAAAATTATCCATTACAACATTTTTCTAAATGGAAAAAACCGGGATAAAAAATTTTAACGCAATGGAACGATTCCCTTAACAACTTCCGACACGATTAGTACACCTGGTCGGTGTGACAAATATATTGTAATTGAGTGAACGAATCGCGCCAACAGCAGAATTAATTATTACTTGCTTCTTATATAAGGATTAGTCTTAATAGTTGCACCTTACCATCAGCATATTACTTTTTCAAAAAACAAAACAGTTGATTTGTTACGGTTATTGGTGCAATCATCCTATTATATCGAGCATTATGCGATAAAAGTTTTTTTCATATAGTTAAATGACACTTCAAACCCATTTTTTTTTCTCATTTTATATTATTTCGTTCATCATCATTATGCTTTACAACTGTGATTGAATAACTGCATTTACTCAATATACAAAATGCTTGTAAGCATTCTTTAGTACGTGTCTCTTACATAAAGAAAAATACACGTAATTTATAAAGCATTACTTTTTACATTACTGTTATTATTTCGCAATAATCTTTTCAATAAATTAAAGACATCTACTAAAAAAGTGTACACTGATAGAAAGATTCAGTTGCCCCAAAGTCGCTGACTTGACTGTTAATGTATGTGGATTTGAATAGAGCCAAATGCACATGAATTAACAGCTATGGAATGGTTCAATTGCTACTAGTACTTCAGAAAGTACGACTGCCGTGACACCATTTAAGAGAATATTCATTAGCGTAAATATAAAAAAAATTAGGCTCAAATGAATCTTTCTATCAGTGATACAAAAATTTGTATATAATTAAAGATATTTATATATTATATAAATAATAATTGAATATATTTGCCTCGATATATTCGTCTTTATAATATCTGCGTGATCCGCCGCGAAGCAGGAGGGCAGTATACCTATTATAAGAGTCCCGTCGTTCAAGTACTCTGAGGAGGAAAGAGGATAGGATGTGAAAGAGAAAAGCCGAGCGCGAATATAGGCCGCGCATAGTACTCGCGCGCATGTCCCGCGCGATCCCATCGTCGCCGTCGTATGTATATATATATAAAAATTATTTTTACATAATTAGTAATACTGTAAAGTATAAATAATTAAACTGATTTAATTTAAATGAAAGTTGTTAATAAACGTTTTTCACACCAAATGCACTATGCCCCGAAGGCCTACCTGGCCCCAAGGCCTACTATGTCCTGAGTTCATCTATATATACGCGGAAAGAGTCACGACGCTCCAGCTGAGCGAGAACTGGTGCACGGCTTGCGTTGCGCAAAGTCGAAAACTATACGGACCTTCGGGAAGCCGGCTGTATTACATCACGGGAGGGGAATAAATGACTTCGTTGCGCCGGGCACGCGGAAGGCGGCCCGATAATTAGAAAGGCACGCGCGATCGGGCCCCCCCCCCCCTGCGCTCTCATCCGGAGGCGTGCGCGCGTTATACAGGATTCGCGGCCACTGTAGCGGTTTCCGCGGCCGTGCCCCAAATTTAATCCTCCTGCGCGCAGCTGATGACTGTAAAACGGCTGAGCGGAAGAAGATGCTGATTATGGCAATTATGTCAATCCGAAAACAAATTAATTATAAGGTGCTATACGAGAAAAATCTGAATATTATGAGATGGCACCTTTTCTAACTGCTTTCTAAGTACTTGGCATATTTTTTAATCAATTTATAAGCTGGCATCTTTTGCAGCTGTTTTTCGGAGTACTTAGTATCTTTTCCGAGCGATTTCCGAATCAATTTCCGGGTTGGCATGCTTTGCTCATAGCCGCCGACGATATCTGACATTTTACGAGATATCTCGTCGTGGAATGCCGGAGGATTAACGATCGGACCTTTCGTAACTGCGCTGACCGTATTTGATTAATATTCATAGGGCACGTGAAAAACCGGTCAATTGAGATCGACGAAAAAGATGAGAACGAGATCGCTTTTGACTCGTCGGTTTCGTTTTTACTAAAAAAGAAGGATTATCATTCGTTGTTAGCAACACTGTGTCGTAACAATAGTTTTCAGGAAAGTTGCCTTTTTAGCGAAGATATCAATCAAAATGCCATTCATGACCGCATGCAGGCAGTGTATACCGGGGAGACTCGATCGAAAAGAAACGGAACGGTCGGATATTATGCTCCATACCTCCCGGCCGACATCCCCATTCTCCACGTATATAACCACTTATCTGCTCGGATAGTATTATTACACGGCATATTTTCCCGTTTATTCAACATTTTTTAAGAGTAATTTCCCATGGGGATGTTGACGATTTATCGCAGTGTCTTGGAGGGTGATTGAACGGACAATCGGAGGCTGCATCAATCGGTTATACATATGTATTTATAGTACATGCATGCATACACCACGTGGACACTTTCGGTTGAAATTTTACGATCTAGATTCATTACGCAATATTTATATCCGTGGGATTGGATTATACTTTATGCGATAAACTTAATGTTTATGGCTTTATATAGTAAATCAACGGTGATACAGTGCAGAGTAGGAAGTGTCCTGCAATGGATTGTAAATACGGCGCGGTGTTGGTTAAAGGCAGTAAGGTGTGATATTAATAGATCAAGTGGTTCGCTTGAAATACTATAAGCGCGTAATAAGCCTATGAAATTTCGATTTCACTGATCGTTTCGTGTTCAGACTTGTTCGCACAATTTCTCCGTCGAGTCGCTCGCGAGATGTATCGAATTATTATTTATAGTGTGCGCGCTGCAATTTGACGAGCCAGAAGTTTCTTTCAGCCGAAGAGAAATTTTTTCGCTGTACTTGTGAATTCATTCGGCGGTGCAGTGTAATGATAAAAGTTGATGCATTCATCTGAAGCGATATTTTTTTTTTTTAATAAATTAGTGTCGTCCAGACAACTCCTTAAGAATCACTAAGAGAGTACCAGACCTCCGGATCACATATTTTAGTCAAACTTTGAGAACTGTTTTCTTATATGAAAATATGCAGAAAGCTAGAATATTAGGGCCTAACTTTCAAAATTTTCGCAGGTAACTTTGTATTTTTATATTTTATTTACATTTTATTATTAAACGAAAAGTAAAAAATTTCAAATTATCGATCTTTTCCTCTACTTTGGTTGCTTTTTTGACGAATTCTATAGGTCTCATGGATGCAGAGTTTTAACTAAATAATGAAACATGAAGTTTTAGCGATAATTAACTTTAGGGAGCTATACTGTTACAGTACTGCTAGACCCTAATATTCTGGCTTTCTTCATATTTTCATATAAGAAAACAGTCCTCAAAGTTTCAAAACAATCCGTGATCCGGAGGTCTGGTACTCTCCTAGTCAGAATAACTAACTAAAAAAAAAAAAGATGTGAGTGGCCATTGCACTCATGGTAGGAGTGAAACTCTCTCATTTGAATGCGTGATTAATAA
>JAWWEP010042675.1:0-12173 GCA_035582995.1 Sycophila quercilanae | reverse complement strand
AAGTACCGATTACAGTACTTATCTGAAGGAACTTCGTTCCCAATGCGTGTCCCGCGACACGTTTAGTTTTTTTATTTGTCTGGAAATCTGTGTACAAAATTTTATGTAAATTTGGATATAAATGACTTCGTTTACATTAATAAAAGTCGCATTTTAGTTTGTGCCTGGGAACTCGCTTGTTTTTAAAAAAATAAGCCAAAATGAGGTCCACTAAAAGCTTCGTAATGAGTTGCTTATTTTTCAAGGATCTGATTTGTGATTTACTAATTTACAAAGTTCTGTAAATAAACCTTAAAATAAGAATGTTACGTCTTCACAGGTTCAAAGTTTGCGAGAAAATTATAAAAAGGAATTCAAAGACTTTAATTCCTATAAGGCTAGATTATTTTTTCTTTATTGACAATTTAGTACTTCATCAGTAGTTCATTACATTCACGTGTTCTATATAAATAGTTTATCCATCAATTTATTTTCGTAAGAGAAGCTTCGTTGTGTATTTAGTAATGGTTCAGTCTTCCAGAGCAGGTAAATTAATAATTTCAACAAAATATTTCTTTAAGGAGTTCCAAGGAAATGATTTCATTGAATCAACTGAATATTTTGTTGAACCAACTAAATGTTCCATTAAAGCCACTTTAGTTAGTAATTTCAACAAAATATTTAGTTGATTCAATGAAACCATTTCCTTGGAAGTCCTTTAAAGAAATATTTTCTTGAAATTATTAAACTCTCGATATATGAAAATGTGGAATTCACTTGGAAAATGTGAATAGTAATATTTTTTATGTCAAATGTCATCCACTGATTCAATATGTGGACGAATTTTCACATACAAAATGTCACTATTCACATTTTCTAAGTGAATTTTCACATTTTCAGATTTACAGGGAACTTTTTATTAAGATTTACAGGGATTACGGATTTTGTTGAAACGTTGAGGACTGTTTTCTTATATGAAAATATGAAGAAAGCCAGAATATTAGAGTCTAACGCTCAAAATTTTCGACACAGTAGGTCCCTAAAGTTATTTTTCACTAAAATTTTGCATTTCGTTATCTAACTACAAAATCTACCAAAAAAGCAAACAAAAGTAGAGGAAAAGATAAGAAATTTAAGATTTTGTGCGTTAAAAAATCTTCTTTAGTTCAAAAATTATGTTCAATTGAATATGAGTGTCGAAAACTATAAAATTTCATTGGAAAAAACATCAACACGTTATTTTCAACACTCATATTCAACTGGACATAACTTTTGAACAGTAGATTTTTTAACGCGCAAAATCTCTAATTTTTGGTATTTTCCTCTACCTTTGTTTGCTTTTTTGGTGGATTCTGCAGGTTTTATGGGTGCAGAGTGATAATGAGATACAAAGTTTTGGCGAAAAATAACTTTAGGGACCTACTGTGTCAAACATTTTTATAACGTTAGACCCTAATATTGTGGCTTTCTTCATATTTTCATACAAGAAAACAGTCCTCAAAGTTTCAAAAAAATCTGTGATCTGGAGGTCTGATACTCTCCTAGTAAGAACGTAATTAGTCTTTATTATTAGTTAATTATTCTTCTTTATTACATCAGATAGTTTATGCAAACTATACACACTATCTACCAATCCCCACAGTCTCTAAAAAAAACCTAAAAAATATTTACGCTAAATTAACGAAACCAACATCTAAACCGCTATCCCCATTCCAAAGGAAACTCTCCCGCTACAATTCCCCGTCCCTACGATCTCCAAGCTAAGGAATGGCATTAAATTCAGTCTCGGCAGTCCAACACCGGCTAAAGCATGTACGACAGCGGCGCAGACTCGGCCAGATACAGATCGTCTCTCCTCAGGGCCCTGGAAGGGAGAAGAGGGGGCAAAAACAATGACCGAAACGGGATCAGAACAAGACCCTCCAAACCAGCTCTTGGTAGGCCTGATGCCCTTCTTTTTTTCTCCTCGGCTGCGCGCGAAATTCAATTACGTCGCGGCGCGTTTAGCCAAAGTGCGAACTGTGCCCTCGGGGCACCGTATTACCACCGATAGGATTACGTGAGCGGGTTGGGGTCATTTGTCAGGCTTGGCGAAAGTCGACGAGTAGTTGCGGGGATCTCCACTGTATTAGGAGGTTGCGGCGGTACAAGTGGATCGAGGTGGGGATACTTTAAGAGAGAGGCGCGAGGAGTGATGGCAAGTGCGAAATGAAGTTCGAGTTCTGTAGAGAACACTTTCTTTCCTGGGCTCAATTTATTGGAAGAGGGGGTTTCTAAGAAGGCGTGGACGTAAGCCTAGTTTAGAACTTAAGGAAATCCTCTTTTTAAAAAAAAACGATGACAGAATCTTCTGAAGACTGAAAAACGGGTGAAGGTTAAGTTTCCGATTAAGTGGCGCCAAAATTCAACAAGTTTTTGAGGGAATTCATTTAATGTTGTAATTTGAATAATCGAAGAAGTTTAGGTTTTTTTTTTAATTTTCTGTAGCATTAAGCTCTGCTTCAAATTAGCTATTTTTAAGCTATAAAATAAACAAAAAATTGTTAACAATTTTAGACTTTTTCAAAGACTTTTTCAGTTTATGTGGAAAGTTAAAAATATTCTTTGATGGAAAGCGAATAGTTTTCTTCCATCTATGAAACGAGTTTTCAAACATTTATAGCCCATAAAATGTGTGAAAAATGTTTTAAAAAATCGTTTCATCAGTGAGAGGAAACTGCAAGATTTCCAGGCAGAAAATTACGTTATTTTTTCACCACCTCATACAAACGTAAAGTTTCTTCACTGATATTTCAATTGATAAACTTTTAATTGATTTTTTAGCTTGATTCATTCGTTTCGTTCAATTAAAAGCTGTCATGAATGAGAACTGCCATCGCACTACTGACACATTTTATCGTTTATTTAAATTCCTAGGAACAAGTACCCCGGAAAAAAATCAACTCGCTCTAAGTTCAGCCAATTAATTTACGACTGCAATTCTAATTAGTGCCATAAAATAGTTTTTACTGGTATATAAATTCTTGTAAACGAATCCACTTGACGAACCTTACATCTAATAATCGTCTGGGATTGCGTCGAAAGATCTAAAATTAAATCTTTCAAAATATATCGTTCACTTTTTTTTCATTAGATTTTAACGTCATAAACATTATACGACTACATAATACATGCAAATTGAACCAATAAAAAAATGGAAAATACACGCTTCGTGCCAAAGGCACCATTTTCCAATCCAGTATTACCGAGTTAACATTCGAAGCCCTCGTTAAGAGAAAAGTTGTTTATTTAGTAATGCAAGCATTCATGTAAAAGTCAACGGATTTATCTCTCAATTAGCGGATCTGGAAGTTTCTCAATCTCGCGCGGACGCGACCATAAAAATTGTGTTTTTAGGATGAAACTGGTCGGTTATAAGGGTTTATATTCTAAGCAGGAACAGCATTACTTGTATATTCGTGCCAAAGAAAATTAGGTATGCAAACAAGGTGCTTTCTATAAGCAGACGCCGTCCTTTTGAATTCACGCCGAAGGCATAATGAAAGTACCATCTTGAAGAGTTTACAGAAATAACTAAATAACGATCTTTTCATTCAACAGTATCCGTGTCGATTGCCCGTAACGAGCCCATCATCGTTAAATACGAGGAGACTATGCGCCTCTGTGGCTTTTATATTCGTTACGCTCCTTTGAACGTCGACGCGAGCCAACCGATTTCGTCACGGTACGAATTTCTGCCTCGTTATCGGCTACTCGTTTACTGTTTTTCGCCTTTTAAGCGATTCTTCGATGAAAATGTGTCAATCGGTCGGAAACATTTTAATTAATAAAAATAGTTCTTGATTCTAATATGTGTAACGATTTCTTTGGAACCGATAAAAGACAAAATAGGACACTTCTAATATGCTTTTTTTTTCTATTGGGATTCAAAGATTTATACAGAGAACTAAAATGTATGCAAAGACTAAATTGTAATCAAATTCGCGAAACCTCTAAACATTAACCCTGGTAGAAATCGTCCAGTTTTATCCCATATGATGAAACGACTTTAACATTTTAACGCAATTAATGGGTTTACACCTTTTGAAAGACAAAACTTTACCGATTTTTTATGATACATGTTTTAGTGCCTCGATACATTTTTAGTTCCGTTCTTCAAATTCTTTGGTCGAGGAACATCCTAATAATGAAAAAAAGTGAATTAGAGACACTTCGAATAGGTTCTTCAGAAAACTAAATATATACGTTATTAAACATTGCCAATCGATTATTAAGTCCCATCGATCATACGAGACCCCACAATTAATAAGCCCGAAAAAGGCCCTAACTCATGCATAATGCAGCGGAGCCAATGAACCGTAGCGACACCCATTCTTGTCATCGGCATTTTTACTGCAGGCGTCCGCTTATACATTAAACCTCTTAACGAAATGAAAACGTCGAGAACCGCCGCATGGCCTCAGCATCTCGATCGGTATAAATCCGTGAAGCCGTAAAAAAAAAAGGAGGCAAAAGAGGCCCACACCGGCTCCTCCTCTCCCATTCAGCCGACCAAGAGATACAAAAAAAAAGTACAGCCTGTTCGTGACTTCGATGTGTACCAACACGCTCGGCGGACCAGTCGCCAGTCGGTCCAACCCCTCGACGTATAAACAGTGTATATAAGTATATACAGAAAGAAATACAGTGAAAGCGAGTCTTGGCCGAGAGCATAAGGCCACCCATGAAATCGACGTGACTAACCTCTCGGGGTCACGTGGGTCGGTGCGCTCCGGTAGCCAAAAATCGTTTGGCGCTGCTCGGCCAAAAAGAAATGATTTACACGTCTCAGACGAGGCGGGGGAGCAGGGCACCCACACACACACGCAGACACACTGGCATTGGATTCTCGGAAATCCTTATCCGAGCGGTGAATCTTCCGCAGCGATTTACGGGTGTTTATAGGTTAGGTATCGCGATGCGCGATGGAATGTCGGTCGAATTTTTGCCGGTGGGAATAAATTTGGTCGCGCGACGCGAGTTGTGCGACGCGTGCCTCGCTCGCGTGTCCACGCGAATTTGATGTCCACGCTGTGTTGATTCTGATGGTGGCCTGCGGTGGGATGTGGTCGTTGCAATTGCAACGGCTTAAATTGGCGGCGGCCTAATTTTCGACGATGCGATAATTATCGTGTCGGATGACCGTGGAATTAGGAGACCGACGTGCGTGGAATGCCTGTGAATTTAGCGAACTTAAGGCGAATTGAAAAGGAGTGCTTTTTAGGTTAGAATGTTCCAGATTGTTTCAAAGTGAAACTAGAAACTAGTCTGTAAACTTCTGATAAACTACTGATTAAAATGCTGATAAACTACTGAATAAAATGTTGATAAACTACTGCAAAAATGTTGATAAACTACTAAAAAGGTGCTGATAAACTACTGAATAAAATGTTGATAAGCTACTGCAAAAATGTTGATAAACTACTAAAAAGATGCTGATAAATTACTGTTTTAATTGATGATAGATAAACTTCTGGCAAACTTCTAATAAACTGGCGATAAAGTGCTCTATAAACTAAATGCAAAAACTTCTAATAAATTGTTGATAAATTAATGTAAAAAATGCTGATAAAATATTATAAAAACTGGTAATAAACTAGTTTCGATACTGTATAAATTTCTGATAAATTTCTGATAACCTGTTCATATAAGCTACAGTATAAATTTCTTATAAACTAAAATTTCCCGATAATACCTATAAGTCATTACTCCGTTCATTCTCTATCCAGTTTTAAATTTTAGTTAAATTTTCGATTTATTATTAGTTTAGTAACAATCCTGATGTTAAATATTTTTTGTAAAAGGACTTACAGTCCGTTGAAATATTATTAAATAAGTAAAATAAATAAGCGTAAAAATTATTCACAAAACTCGATTATTTAAGAGATTTTAAATAACTTACTTTACAGATGTGAGAAAATTTTAGGATAAATTTTCGGAAAGCTATATTTAAATTGGGGCTGGGAAATTTTAAAAAATCGAAAAAATATTATCTTGTTTGTTAAAATAAAAGTTATTGGAAGGAAGTCATGCTTCTGGCATAAGTGCGAATGCAAATTTGACGGGGAAAATTGGTACCCTCAGCGTTAGAATGTCTTCGAATTAGCTGGCGCTTAAAATTCGAAAAAAAATTTTTTATTTTTCTTAAAAAATTAGAAGCTACGATCCTCGGCCTCTCCCCATAGCTGTGGCCTCTCGACTTTCCTACAAGCTATCATTAGAATTCGAAAAGGTTCAGGAATGCGAAAAATGCTGACTGGCAGTATAACATATACCCAAAGGTTTCAGTAAGATATACTGGGAATCAATGGACCTCGAGAAAATTGCTACATAATCTTAATTTAAGCGAATTATGTCAAAACGGATTATGTCACTTCCCGTCAATTATCTCGAACCGCGAATTATAAATTTAAAAGGACAAATTACACGTTACAATCCCTATATAATTAAATCTGAGATCGATTAGGCAACTCCGATATGTACATTTTACCTGCAAATTCGAAAAAAATTTTCACTGCGTCCACCACCTACGACACTTGGCTGCTCAACCACTTAACGACAATATCAGAGAGGAATCTGCGTAAATTTGCCGCGCGTCACTATTAGGTGTTATTATTTGGACGCGTTAATCTCCACGCGGAGGAGGAATAAATAGACGCTTGTCCAAATAGAAGATCCGAGATAAAAAGTCGCTTACTTTTTTTTTCTTTTTTTTTCAAAGACTTACGCGAGCCTGCGGGTCTTTGCGTGGGAATGGGACGGAGTATACATGCGCAAGTCTCTAATTCGACTCCAATAAGAGAAAGATAACGGGAATTTATCAGATCAAACGGCCGCTGCGGTAGAAAGCGGATTTAGTTGTTGTACGACAAACGTCTGCTCCGTGTAGGAGATAAAGAATGGATTAACACATTTAGGGATTTCGGGCTACATGACAATTATTTCCTTTTTTCTTTTTTGTTCTTTAAATAGTTTTTACTTTGCTGTGCGTAGGTATTTCGTAGGTCGTTTACATGAGGTAATTCAAAGTATTTCTTTCGTGGCTATTATACCACGTTTTTATTTTATGGAATTCTTTTATCTCTTTGAGTTGTTACTTTAATGTTTAGCAAACTGCGGTTGTTTTTTTTTTTAATTTTTGATATCAAAATTTATTTATAAATTGCAATTTTTATGCAGTTATTGTGGTGTAAATTCATTATCTTTCTAGTCTAAATAATTTAAATAATTCTGAAATTTTATAAATACAATTAAAATTGAATATATAAAACGTAACTTATTATATTATACTATTCTTTATTCTTTATCGTTAAAATTGTCATTCTAATTTTAATTTTAATCAAATGCATAACATAAAATAAATCATTATTTATAAACAAATAATTATTCGACAAAAAGTATCTTGAGATATCAGTCAGTAAGATATCTATCAGCTTTTTAAGTATTATCTTAATTAATTTCACGATATCAATAGGTAATTGCAACTATTTGTGAAATATTAGTGCGAAATTCTGTATAAGCAGTACTGTATATTTTTCAATTATCTATACTTTGATTTTACTTTTTTTTTCGTTTCTTGATCTGTGATAGAACAATGCCGAAATAATGCTTCATAAATCAAATAACTATAAGTTCACTAATAATATAATTAAAATTTCTCAAAATTTTTCGGATGAATTCGGATTAAATCTAACTGATCCTGAAACTGCTCAATTAACGATAGAACCAAAAATTACTTAAAAAAAATTATTAATAAAAATCCTTCATTAAAAATTACAAAAATTCAAAATTCATTACAAAAATTTAAACTAATTGGTAGATGAATTCACTAAATGGCACTGGAAAATCTACTTATTATAGAGTCAAATGGATTTGCACTGTGGACAACCGGACAATCGTTTACAATTTCTGCTAAAACGTAAACGAATTCTTCTTCGAATAAGTAGATTGTTGTCTTCGAATAAGTGGACTGTCGATGTCGAAAAATAAGAAAATATATAGTATATAATTTAAATACTTTTAAATAACGAATTAAACTTAAATAACGAATGTTTTACATTGATTTTACATTGATTTTACATTGATTTTACATTTATTAACGATTAGTTTCCATTTAATATCATAATAAGTTCAAAGAATTGAATGATGAAAAAAAGTCTCTAATTATAGCAGAAAAATACTAACAATTAACGTATTTGCGATAAAATTTAGCGAATTCTATTCTTACAGTAAACTTATAATGAGAAGTATACTGAAGCAGACCTACTCTTCAACTTAATAGATCAGGTTAAAAATTAAGTATAGATAATGCTAATAGTGGATTTGTTTACTAAGAATAAGAATCCATTGTTGAGAGTTTTTATATATAAAATAATAATGATAATGATAATGATAATAATAATAGTGATAATAGTAATAATAATAATAATCCGTTTATGTATGTTAATTTTTTTTAAATGGTCTTCCAGTCTGAACAAAAATTTTGACTTGGCACTATGTTGGCCAGAGACGAGAAACGTTCTTACAAGTCTTAGAAATTTAATCAAAAAGGTCAGTAATACAAAAAATACGTATGTGTTCTCAATCGAGCATCTGTGTTTTATATCTTTATATATTTATAATCGAATATCTCTCTTGTTTATATTTTTATAGCCCTGATGAGGACGCTGACTAATAAAGCGTCGAAACGTCGGCAAGATTAATTCTAACATTGGTTCGTCTCGATCATTTCTCTACACGTTTAAATTCTACTACTCCCACAAACGTTCGAGTCTTCTATTTTTCAATAATAATCCTCCCTTGAAAAAGTGATGACAGGATTTTGTGAAGCATTTTAAAACGCGATTCGATTTGCGCACGAGCACATCCGGTTAAATGTCGCATGGCGCTAAATTTAAAAACCGCCCCAATCTCAAAAATACGTAAAAAAAAAAGATCGCCCGAAGCGCGTTAAATTTTGCTACACCGAGAAAAATCGTACATTTAAATCATACTAGCTTGTATAGTAAAATGGAGTTTAGTAACGGAATCTCAATTTTTTGATGAAATATACTTATATAATAAAGCGTAATATAGTAGACAAGTATTGTAAAGTCAATTATTTCATTTAGTTCATAAAATATAGTAAAATATACTATATGTAATATTATCTTAAACAATATTTTAATTAGTGACCGAAGTTATAGTTGGAAATTTAGTAAAAGATAGCATTTTGAAAGTATATAATTGATTCTAGATTTAATTTAGTAAAATCAACTATATTACTTAGTTGGTCCTCTAAAGCGCTATAAAATTTAGCAACGGTTAGATACTTTTTTAGTAACTACTACTAAACTTTTCTCTCGGTGTAGTTAAAAAAAATTTCCGCACCAACAGCATCTATAGATAGAAAAAACTATGTAAAGATTTTATAAAACGCGTTTTATAAAATATTGGTCATACAAAGTTTTATAAAAATTTATAAAACTTTTAAAAAACTTTTGCAAAACTTTTAAAACTTTTATAAAATTTCATAATACTTTATATGACCAATATTTTATAAAACGCGTTTTATAAAATCTTTACATAGTTTTTTCACGTGGGATATCTGATCCACTCGAGCGAACGAATCGTCGAACACCATCTGACCGGCCGTAGCCCCGCCGGCGGCTCAGCTGAAAGCACGCCCGCGTCATCCGCAGAAATCCGAGGTCGTCGCATCGCGACTGCGATAAGAGGCTCGCGCGCGCGAGCGCATCGTGCAATCGGCGCGTCAGCAGGTGTGCGCGCCCGGAGAAGGGGGAGAGTGCGGGTCTGACGCAGCCTTGCACTCGCGCGCAACGGAAGGTCACGGCGGCGGCGAACGTGCTCCGCGGCACGTCCACCCCCGTGCGAAATCCTGCCCGCGGAATTCCGCCTTGCGCAATGCGCGGCTTATTTCGAGTGTCGCGCGCGGGCGCCGTGTGCCGGTCACGGGACGGCACGCGACTCTGACGAACGGAACGCGCGCCTCTCGCGATGATTCTGCATCTCACTTTATATACTCTATGCATATATAGGTACTAGCAAAATCCAAACGCGCTTCGCGCGTCCTCGTTTTGTTCGTGCTAGCAAAATCTAAGGCGCTTCGCGCGTCCACTTTTTTAACACTTTCGCTGTTACGCGGGTCATATTATGAGTAAATCCACAAAACTTTTAACTTTTGGGAATCAGGTTTTATAACAATTTCAAACCATAAATTCAAGGGCCTAAGGTGGCACGCACTCCAGTAAAGGTTTAAATTGCTCGTTAATATAAGTAGAATCCTCTCTTAAAAAAAGGATGGCAGGATGTTCTGAAATATTTTAAAACGCGATTTGATTGGCTCGCAGACATATCCGGTTAAATGGCGCTAAATTTAAAAATCTAACCTCAAAAATACGATTTGAAAAAAGTGGACGCGCGAAGCGCGTTAGATTTTGCTAGTATGCTGTTAAATTTTTGAGTAGATCGGAAAATACCTTTTTGCGGTGTATAATTATATACGTCACCAATGGCGCTTTTTAAATAGTTTTTTTACACAGATTTCTTAGAAGAAATGAAAAGTAGCTTACTTTTGATCGTTTTGAAATTTTGAGAGCTTTTTCCATGTTATAAAAAACAACAGTTTAAGTTCAGCCCGATAGATGTGTCGCATTTAATTAAGCAGCTTTACCGATTTTTAAGTACGTGAAACTTTCGGTGAAGCTAATGTAACTTAAACTGTTGTTTTTATAACACCGAAAAAGCTCTCAAAATTTTAAGACGATCAAAAGTAAGCTACTTATTATTTATTCTAAGAAGTCTGGGTAGAAAACTATCAAAAAATCACCAATTTTTACGTATAAAATTATACACCGAATCTTTTTATAAAAAGATGATATGGTTATACGAATGAGCAATTTAAATCTTTACTGGAGTATGTGCCACCTTAGGAACTTGAATTATAGAGTTTTGAATTGTTATAAAACCTGATTCCCAAAAGTTAAAAGTTTTGTGGATTTGCTCATATGACTCGTGATTTTTGACTCTTATAATGGTATGATATAAATGTGTGCCATGAAAAAATACGCGTTTTTGTCTAAGACAAAAATAGATTAAGGGGGTACAACACCTTTAAACAATAAATTAAAAAAATTATAATTAAAATATTTTTATTAATAATGTATATAAACTAAATTTTTTCTACTATTAGTAGACGTATTTACCTATATTTTTTAAGGATTAGGACCTCTATACCCTTATAATACCTACTTACAGTCGACAATCTGTTCGGATTCATACAATAGTTGACAGCTAGTTGCACACTTGTGAATACTTATTCTACACGTGGCGATAATTTGGAGAACAAAGACTCGACGACGCTAGCGATTTCGATTAATTTTTGCATATACATAATTTTTCAAATTTAAATAAGTTTTACTTTTACTTCTAAAACGATTTATTTGCTTAGAAATTGAGAATTCAAGCTCTAAATGAATTTTAACGAAAAATAATAATTAAAAAAACGTTTGTTTAGTTTCTTCTTACACTGATGACATTATTCAAAAGTAGCGTTTTAAATAAAGTCCATTGTAAGACGTTGGTAGGTGTAAATTTTTTCAAAAGAAATTTCCAAATCACAAAAAGGCAGATGATACTTGTTGGAAAGCACGAAGGAATTTCGTATGCAAATTCAAATGGATTTTGCTTGCTCGTTGAAGCTTTTTACATTTGGAAGATAGAAAAGCAATTAGTGATAAGCATATTAGTTTCCTAAAGAGAATTTCATTGCCCAGGTAGATTCTTTGACTTCAGTGTCACGAACATCATTCTTGTGAATCGAATAACTATGGGATATTCTTTCTTTAAATTTGAATAGATCAACTGTTTAAAAAAATTAATTTATGAATTTTAAATTACATTAAATTATTCTAAGAATTAAGTTATAAGCAATACAATTTTTTTATTTATATTATTTTGCATTAATTATTAAACCAATCATGAATGTTGGTTTTAATAAATTTACATTAAACTTCAATTGAAAAATATATGTTTAATACTGGATAATTCTATTGAGCGTATTGTTGAAGGCATTATTTATATTGGGAACCAAGATAAAATATATGTCATATGACACACTATTACTATATATATGATCAGCTGACAACATGGCGGCG
>JAWWEP010042664.1:0-12174 GCA_035582995.1 Sycophila quercilanae | reverse complement strand
AGGTAGAGGAAAAGCCTGTAAGAGTGAGAGAGAAAGGAGAGAGAAAGAAAAAAGGGAACACAGTTTTCTTTGTTAAATAGGGAACAGACCCTTCCTTTCATACTTTTCTACATAGTTTTTGGATTTACCCTCAAGTTCACGCGACGCGCCATAGAAGCACAGTTTCAAAAACAAATTTCGTCTTTTTGCACTATTTTTTTAAAAATTATTTTTAAATAAAATTGTTGTTCCTCATAATAAGCGAAGTACATTGAACAGATAACAAGTTTATAAGTAAAATTTATTTATCATTTTTCCGTAAGAAATATGCGCATTAAAAAAAAACGGCAAATTATATGGACCAACCGAAGTAGGCAGCAACGGTTTTGTTTACATTTGCTGCGTGGCGAAGATTACGAGTGACGGTAATCGATGGCAAAAAACTCAATGCGGCTGATGCAAAAAAAGCGCAAAAACAGTGTCGATTTATCTGGCCGGCGATATAGCGTAACAAAGTAGCTCCGGCCAGATATTACGCGTCCGTCGTTTTAATCGAGAATATTATAAATCGAAATCCCACACTCGAATTGTCGCCGATAAATGAACGACCTCCTTAACGCTCTTCGCGTTTTTGCGCAACTATAAGGAAGTTCCTTATCTCGTGATTCACGATATTCTTGGCTATTCCTGGCGCTCGCGCGGAGAGGATTCAGCGATGATTTTTTTTTTACTCGCAGTGCAGGTTCCACATGAGTTTTTTTCCGATGATTTCTTCGTTCGCTGCTATACGCGCTGTTGATGAATTCCGCGCATCTGACTAATCTTATGCATGAGACGAAGCCGTAGGTAAACAAGAATGATCGATGTTTTTTTACCTAACAAGCTTTCACTTTGTTTTTATCACTTTTACTGCGCACATTCGCGTGCTTATATTTTTAAAAGAGAATAATAAACTACGCGATAAAGAAATATCGCAGTTATTGTACGCAAGTTTGAGCGTTTGTTTTTCGCTTTTTTTTTACTAAAGATGACTCGAGTGATTTGCTTTTAGCCATGAATTATAAAAATGTTATGAACTTAAAAGAGATGACCGAAAGTTTCTAAAAGAATAAATATGTCGCAGAATGAAGTATATATACTACGTTATTCTTTACATCGCGCAGTAACAAAAGCCTCAACTCAACTCCTCCTGCAGTAGAGAAAATTATAGTATACAAGCGTGTGATTAATAAAGGGCGATTATCTTATCGCAGATAAAAAATTCGGAAATCAATCTAAACACTTTTTATGGAGCCTCAACAAAGAGACGAGCGAAAGCTTGTGCGTGATCGAGCTGCCACATGAATGGGGTGGTGTAACGATTGCCATTCATACGTATAGGCTCTTTATCTTCCGCGATAATGAAAATTCGCGATTGCAGTTACTCGCGTAAGTTGCTTCTTTGTTTATAAATAAAGTAAGTTTAATAATACGGGCGCGGGCGAATCGTAGAATAAAAACCGCTCGATAAGTGTTTAATGAATCACGTGTGTATCTGTTTTTAACGTTGGTTCGCTAAAATATTACAATACGGATAATAAGATGTATTTATACTTTGGGTATTGGCATAATAGCTTCCATTTTTGCACCAGATGTTCGCATACATTAAAATTGATTGCAAGATGTCTTTAAAATCGTCAATCTTAGAATGAATAATAATTCTCTTGAAATTTTGATGAAAATATATAATTTTATATAATTTTACAGTAAAACAGGGACCACCCAGTGGAAGATATACCTGCAGTTAAATTAGATGTTGTATTTATAGACGGAAGAGAAGATTTTTAATTTAAATCAGCAGGCCATAAACACGAGGAAATCCAGCGGCCTGTTAGAACATTCAGTGAAACGAAAAGTATTATTCAATATAAGTACAAACGTGTGAATACTTAATTTTAATAATCTCAGAATCTAAGAGAATCTAAGTACATTAACTAATACGCAAATCGAAAAGATACGAGATCTGCCGCGCAAAAATTTTAAAACAATGATAAAAGAAAGTGATTGAAAGCTCCTATTAAAAGTAATTTTTTAACAAATTACTTTCAATTGGTAATAATTTCTTAATTATGACCAATGTTTTTATCTTATAAATTCACTGAAAATCGACTGCACCAAGTCAGTCAAAATCCAAAAGTAAGTGCTCACATGGAATGAACTCCCGGTAGAACAAAATAAGCGACCAAAATTTGTTGTTATAATTTCCAAAACCCAATTCAAGATAAAAAATACAACAGCTCTATAATTAAACACTAATGAAATCTCCCTAATCCGCGGTCTACATTCCTTTAACAGACGCGTGGCTGCGATCCGTTTGTTTTAGAAATCGAGCTGGCTACTGACAGTCCCAGTATCGCAGGAGCCAAACGCCGAAACGGAGCAGCGTGTAATATAATCACGCGCGAGGTGAATAAACTCGCTGAAACTCGTGCCCCGCACGCGGAAGGAAAGGAGAGAGCGGCGCGGACGTTCCTCTCTTCCCGAGTGCTCACAGGCAAATCATTCGGTCGATTAGGGTCGATCGCAAAAAAATGACGGTACGATGAAAGTCAAAGAGAAAAAAAATATTGTACAGCAATAAAGAAAAAGCCGATCGATGTACATTTGCGATGACAAACGACGCGCTGTGCCATTTTCCGGAGGCTCATTAAAAGTTAGCACTAGCTTCTGGTTGTAACTCTTTTTATTAAGACGTATTACGACCTGCCGCAGTGTTTTAGTGGAGAATTTTATTCGTAACTATTTTTGCTCTTGGTAGTGCATTTTTATTTTTAGTTAGAAATGAAGGGCGTTCTATTTTTGTGCATGAGAGAGTCGTGCGTCCGATATGGTTGTGAAATAAGATTAATGCCTCACGATTAAATCGGAAAATTAGAAAGCGTCGCTTGAAAATTTCCTTGGGTTCAATCACCTTCGCGCAATCTTCCGTAATAATTTTAATGTGATTTCTGACCTATTGATTTACTGTTATTCAAAACCTCATGACGAACACGCAGTTAACTAATAAAGATAGCAGTCGCTATAATTAAATGTGAAGATAATTTTCATTACAATTTATAATTGCGCATTAAAATGCTTCGAGGAAAAAAATTCGCGGAAAGATTAAACAATATATTCAACTCGCGAGCTGGAAAATTACCGCAAACGAATGACTCAAGCTTGGCCTTTCCATCGTTCTCAAAACTTTTGCTATTACACGCTTTTCACAACGCTACGAGCGTGAACACGAAAACGATAAAGCCTCGCTCATTATCCCCTGCTTATTACCTTGAAATTCTGAGCCTTCGAAAGAAAAAACGGAATGGGTTCACCACATTGTGTAAAGTAAATTACAAAAAAGAGCCTGTGAGATCCTTAGGTATAAGTTCTATAAATATAATCACCATTAGCCGATCGATGCTCTCTCTTGGATGTGGCAAACCTTACGCAAGCACAGGCGCTTCTGACATTTTCTCGCGACCGTTGGAAAGAAATCGGCGACACGCGATATCAATCAGTGACTCTGCAGGAGATGCACTGTCAAGGTCGCGAGCGGCTGCAAGTGCATTAACATTAGCGCGCAGGCGCACGCGAGTTCTCGGCCACGTGTTTGCCCGGCAATAAACTGCGACGCGAAACGACGATGTTCTGGCTATTCGCGTGCGATGATCGGATTCATCTTTGTTTTTGGAAATCTCTGAATCGGGGCGATGACAATTTTGTTTTATATAAAAATAAACGTTTTTATATACAAAATAGTTAGGTTTATCCCCGCTTTGCCTCGATGAATAATTCATTTTTAATACTTTTTGTAAAACAATTAAGATAAACGCTGCAGCATAATTTCATACAATTTTAGCATTTTCGAAGGTAAAATTACTTGGAATTTGAAACAAAGACGTCTTCTTTAAGTCGTGTATAAATCTCCGCTTTTTGCCAACTATCATAAATAAATTACTGCAACAAAGAACCGTAACGCTTAACAAAAACAAAACAAAATTAAAAAAAAAAAAAAAAAAAAAAAACCTACTTGGAAAAATCAAAGTCGTTTTCTTTAATGATTGAAGACGCAGAGTTGAACGCACCGCGGTTTAACAAAGAAAAGCAAAATCTGGTAGGTTAAAACATGTCAGTATAAGCTTCTCTCGTTTATTGTCTGTATATCTTTTTATTCGCTCCTAAAACGTCGGACAACGAAGAGACAATGTTAGGCCACATCAAGTTCAAGATGCTATTCTCACACTTTGCCAAACTAATTTTACATTCCCATTCCGAAGGAGATGCGCATTTGGACGGAAGTAGCGCTACGTCATCCCGGTAAATGCGACGATTTATTTTGTCCCCTGCAAATCCGCACGATTGATATTTAAATGATACGCGCGTCCTTGGTAAATTCGACGTTTTATTTCCAATATTTTATGTAGAACTTCCGGATTTTAATTTAAGTACGTTTGAATTTTTTTTAATCTTTTACAAATAAACGTGACTAATTATTACAGCTTTGTAATAATTTTCTAAGTACAATTCCGGTAACCACGAATAATTTAAGATGACAGAATCCATAAAATCCAAATCATACTCTAATAAAAAAACTAAGATGTTGTAAATAAATTCAAACGACCTATAAAATGTTTGCTAAATACAGATTCAATTGTCGACTATATATTTCTTTATTTTTTTATAATGAAAACCCTGCCATTTAATTGAAATTAAATATTATGAATTTATTTATTTGAAGTAAATTCATGAGCTTTTTACCACTAACTCAAGGATATTTCAAGCCAAGATTTTTTTAATTACGTGCTGCACACTCCCGTGATTGAAGCGCTTTTGTGCGCACCCCTTTTCGTCTTTTAATTTAATTGAAACCTCATTTAATTAAACTGAGAGAAAGCAGAAACAAAATAACTCGAACGTATTTTCCCAGTTCTTCACGAATAAACAAATCGATAAAACAATCAGTTCCCCATTAACGATAACCTCTGCAAATTAGTCCGCTGTAATGTCGCCGCTGCTATACATTACGCAATTTTAAATTAAAGCGATGGAAGTCGTTCGAATACAAAATTCGGTCTGCCTTTCTTCCCTTGTTTTTTTCCGGTTGAACACGTGTACCGGATTATCTGAGCTAAATATTTAATATAAATGAAAACTAGATATTTAATCCAGTGAGGGCGCGTATACCTATTCACTGCTTATACATGTGTCTTATAGAGAACGCAAGAGTTAGTTCAATAATGCGACGCGGGCATTTAACTTGTGCTCATTACGTTTATCTTAAGGTCAATGACTAGCAACATAAGGCTTATCGAGTTTAGACATTATTTTTTTTCTCGTGTCATAATTTTCTATGTTACCGGTTTTTGCGTACTTTTTGCATGATTTTATCACTGTCCACTAGCGTTTTTTCCGGATTTTTAATTTACGAAGCTCCGAAATGGTTATAATATTCGAATTTATAAGATTTAATATCTTTTTGCGATAATTAATGCAAAATGATAAGTACTAAGTCATTAAAAAACGTGAATGTTAAATTTAATCGCTGCTGAGACGAAAATAGATTTACAAAATACAAGTTGTCGAGTCGAAAAATTTATAACTCCTTATATTAATCACATTGTTATTTCATTATTTAATCGCAGTTATTTCCATCACTATAGAGCTTGTTGACAACTTCGCAGTCTGCATCAAAAAATGCTACTTAGTTAACTCAATAAAACCATTTCTTTGGAACTCCTTAAGGGTAGAGTATAGTGAAAAATTGCCAAAAAATGTACTGTTTTTACTATTTTTTAAATTCTCTAATTTACAATTTATGCTTACAGAAATGTAAATATGTTTAAGTAATATAAACATAAAGAAAACTAAAAATTTTCAGTTTATTTTAATCAATTTCTGCAGAACTATACGTTAAAGAGTAGTAAAATTAAAATTTGAGCAAAAATGTCCCCTGATTAACACTACATTCTATGTGGGCTTTTAATTTTAAACTCAAAAATGCCATTTGTATCTATAATTTCACATTTTTTATATTATTAATTTATTAATTTTTTTATTTGTTATTTAATTAAAATGGCATTTTTGAGTTTAAAATTAAAAGCCTACATAGAATTGTAGTGTTCGATGAAACATTTCAGAATTTTCCAGGTTTGCAGTCCTTCGATGAAAGGTTCCCCGCAAGGGATATTTTTCATAAGCCTGTTTTTTTACTACTTTTTAAAGCAAAACCCTGTCAAATTTGATTTAAAAAATATGAAAAAAAAAAATGTATTTTCTTTATCTTTTTATTATAAAAACAAATTTCAGTTTCTGTCAATATTGATTGCAAATTAAAGATTTTTGTTTTTCATTGTACTCTACCCTTAAAAAAATAATCTAAAAAGGTTTTTTTCAGTGTAACAACACTTCAACAGATTCCATCGAAACAAGATAACTAAATGAATGCAGCTACAACTTATGCAAATCCTAAATTACAAAAAATATCATATTTAATTACGTTAGCGAATAAAAAATCTACACACAAGTGACTACGGAATTCCCTATCACCATCATAACAAATTAAGGAAACTATCCGTCAGAAAATGAAGGCAAAATTTCTCTGACGTACAACTTCCTAATCTGGATAAAAAATTCACGACTCGTGAATAAACTAAGAGCACCTACTATTCTCGAGATAAAGATACCATGGGGAACAGAGACCCTCGGCGGAAACTCGGTCGGCAAGAGGCGCGCACGCCTCGGCTGCGTGCTCCGCTCTCTGTGTAATATGTACACACGTGTGCGGCGGATTGGAAGCGGCTTAAATTAAGAATGGATGGCGTGAGCCGTGAGCGCAGCGCCGATTGGCCGGAGGGGCGCTCGTCGGTGGGACGCCGCAAGCGCGGAGGCGCCACGCGGTTTCAACGCGCCGTCACATCCGCGCGAGAGACGCAAAAATGCATGCACGCCGTCTGCACAGAGTTGCGTTTCTCCGCTGAAGAAATAAAGCGACTAATAGATCTTTTTTTTTTTATTTCTTTAGATTTGCCGATGCGCGTCAGTGGAGGGTCGTGGAGCACGCGCTGTTTACAGTTGCGTTGCTGGTGGGGCGATGATTCGGCGATAATTTTTTCACCAGCGATATAATACAGGGGGTGACGAATCGTCGTATCATTCGGGCGGTTGAATGCAGTTTACACTTGCGCGCGTTTAATTATTTTTTATACCGGCCATAGTTTATCTGCAATTATGTTAATTGCGCGTTTTATCGTGCGCGCGTTAAAATTCCAAGAATGCGCGGCAATATTTTCATTTTTTGATACTGCTATACTCTCGAGATAAGGAGATGCGGCGTTGAGTATCCGCGCAGCTTAAGGCAGCTTTTTGTTTAAAATTAGGGAGGCACGTTATTAATGATTATGCATGATGTGCGATAATGCACTTCAATGTTAACAATTTCATTTCAACTCGAATACATAAACAAAAGAAAATCTTTAAATGACGGTATCCTAATTATTTTTAATCGCTCGATGAAGCAAATCTTTACAAACGAATCAGTAGTACTCGAATATTTGGAATGATAAACATTATATACGTTCTTACGGTGAAATAAAAATACAAATGAAAATGGGTTTTTAATTAAAATAATTGCCACTAATAAAGCCTTGCAAAAAAATTAAGGCAAAAGAGAAAAAAAATTATATTCCAAGTCGAACTAAACGTGGATGCATACCAAAATGAATAACCAGACAATAATCCGGAAAAAGATAAACCTAAAGTTAAACGCAAGGTCTAAAAAAAATCCACAAAAAAAGATATAAATAAAATTAAATAACGAAAGTATATTCACAAACCCCTATACAGAAATTCTAAAAATAAACTATTTTCCCGGACCATTCGAATAACAGCGTGCGCGGATGCCCCGCCCGCGGCCGTGCACTTGGAGCTTACAGGGTAGCCTCCTGCGTAGATAAAAACGTAAACAAGCAGTGGCGGCGCGCAATTGCAGGCCGAAGGAAGCCGTCGACCTTGACAGCGGATTCCCGAGCAGCTCGCAATCGATACCCGCGCGCTTCGAAAGCGTCTGTCGTGCAGTGCGCGTCTAGGATTCGCGAGAAACGATATGCAGTGCGCGGATCGGGTGGCACGGACTGTAAATTCGTGGGAGTGCCTGCGATGCTGCGCACGAGGGTCAAAAGGAAACGTGAAATAGCGGTTTGCCGATCCCTTTTTTTTTCTTTTGTCTTGAAGAGGTGAAGCACGAGACGAGAATAAAGAGACGAATTTGCAGAGTAAATGAAGAGCCTGGCCTTTGAAGGTTGATTGGGTGTTTATTCAGTATTATTTGCGTTACAACGATACTATAATTCAGGAGTAGTTGGCAAGTTTGATGAATAAATTAGCGTTTCTTTTAGGAACTTGAAGCTTATGAAAATTGTTCTTTCCCAACGATGGATTATATACTACATGCAAACTATTAATTCTGAATATTATAGATGATTGCGGCTTGAAGAAATATGTTTAATGGTCAAGCAGTAATTTGGTATCGATTAACTGCAATGCATAAACTTTCAATAAAGATAATGGACAATTCCAATAAAGACATACTACCTAATTCCTTTTAATCACAATGAACAAGTCTTAGCAATTTATCAATTTGGAGCATCCACAATAAAAAATTACCATCCATCGGCCAAAATGAGAAGAACCCTTCAAAAAGGTCAACAAGCGAGAAAATCAGTCGTTCAAACAACAACGGGTCATTCCAATGTTACAAAAAAATTTCCTCGACACAGTACCAGCTCATTCCATCGTCGATCAAGAGCAACGCATGTGGGAAGAGAGAGCGCGATCCGATTGAACGGGCCATAAAAGCCGCGCAGTTCCGCGGAGATACGCGAACGCCTCCGATGGATGAGAGAAAAAAAAAACAGGAGGAAAGACGCGGTAATGCTCTCGCAATCACGTGGTGCATTGGTCAAGCTAGAGTCACTGATCTCGCGGAGCCTTGTATGGAGTAGATTATACCTAGCACCGACCGCGAGATGCGAACCCGTCGGCGAGTGGTTACTACTTTTTTAATGCCATAGTTCTTGGAAGATAACCGGTTATTGCTCTCTAGGCTAACTTGGTGTCTACTTTTTTAAGGCTTTGTTTTGTTGAACGTAGCGACATTTACGTTTGGTTTGACGAGTAAACTTGTTTGGCACACGTTTTTGGATTACATAAATATCACAGAAGTTTCAATACTATAAAGAAGTTATGATTAAGAAGTCCGATTGGTTTAGCGAGATGAAACTTCAACAAGCCTCTAATCGTCTGCTCATTGTTCAAAAGAGGCATAAAGAAAATCTCCGCCTTGAGATTTTAGTCGTTACGTTCCAGTTAAACCGCAAGCATGTCCCCAATGACGAAACGACGACGCGCGAGATGACTCCAGCTGAGATCATTGTTGCGTCGTTTAAACAACGACTGAACAAAAGATAGATTTTATCCGCCTTACTTCGAGAATAAATTTAGGCTTTAAACCGAGAAATTGTGATTTAATGCAATAACTTCCTTAAACTTATATTTGCTAGACTTTTTCAATAAATGTATCTACTAAACTGTTTTTCAATCGCTTCAAATGATAGCCACGTATTAAACTTCAACATGTAATTTCGAAGTTTGAGAGAAAAAAAAGATCCGTTATTGCTACAAAATGTCAAAAAATTTTCTTTCAACAAGTTTGTGAATTATATTACAAAATGAAAAATTAAAATCGAATTAATTTATTTTTCGAAATCGTCAAATACAAGGAATAAAAAAGCGACCGTAGAAGCCTCTTTCTAAAATCCCCAACATTAATCCACACGCGAGTCGCAACATGCGAGCGATTGAGCAACGATCGCTAATAGTATTCGATCCTTTATTTAGTCATTGTAAATCAAACGGAAGAAGTAAAAAAAGCCGAGCCGTCGGTGCGGTAAGTGCGCCATCGATCGACCTGCTAAGGCCAAGTCTCGCTCTATTTGCCAGTGTTTACATCGCGCGCAGTGCAATCACCTCGGAAACACGTGCGCGGCGAATCGCGCGAGAAAAGCGAAAGTCCGAGCTTGCTAGCCTTTCTACGCCGTCGCTTTACTTACTTATATGCTAGTTTCGTCATTTCGATAAATAAATAAAAAGTGCGTCGCTAAACGGAGTGCTTTGTTTGACATATTGCACAATAATTAGCATTTTCGTTTCAGATTTAGGAGTTTTGTTGTTACTTCGATTATATCGAGCGTTGCACTGTTATTTATAGTTTCCTTTCTGTAGCCCAGAATATCTACTCCTGGTAGAAGTTTACTACTTCTGGTCGTGTAAATTCTTTCATAATTACAAAATTCCGTAGTCTACTCTTAGCAATTCTCTTGCCACTGTTTTATCTTGAAGATTTCGTTTGGTATAACGATTTCCATTTTATGCTTATAGAAATGAAAAGAAAATCGGTTGAATCTTAAATCAATCGTAACATCAGCTGTTACCTTAAATTCTTTATTCCTACAAAAAAAAGGTCTTAAAATCACTAAGGCATCTATACTTCTTTTATATAAAATAAAATGACACCTATAAAACAAATGTAAAAGTTTAACAAACCTTGTGATACGTGTGATTAATGTAGATTCCTTTGAGCTCTTCCTCGGTCGACAATTCCGTATTCGGACTGTTGGGAGGGCTCTTGGGGCTGAAACATCAACAATTCTAAGTTAAAAAAAAAACAGAAGCCTTCTCCAAGGGCTATTATCCAATCGCACTACTTAAGAAGGTGAAATCTCGCGGAGATTCCCCGCCGTCCTACGTCGCATTGCACGTGCAGCGTCGCGCCGAACAAAAGCCACAATCGCGCGCGCATGCGTAAAAAAAAACCTTCTGAGTAGAGGCATGCGATAGAACATATGCTCGCGCGAGGATCCGTTTCTCGCTCATAAGTAAACAAAGCGCGTCATGATAGAAGCGCGGCGTCAACCTTTCGGCCGCGGCGCACGAGTGAGTCACACACGCGGCACACTTTCCACGCTCTGCTCTACTATGCGACGTCTACTTATAGACAGAGGAGACGGATCGACGACGGCGACTGGCGAGCCCGTCGCGTCCTTTCTGCGCATCGGCAGAGACGCGACGCGCAATTGAAGATGCCCCCGCGTAATTGAATATTACGCCTCGGGCGCACAGTCGCCGGCGTCTTGCACGCGCCGGGCCAGAATGCCGGAGCTATATAATAGGCAAAATTTATCGAATTAGAGCGAGCGATTCAAAGCTCAGCGGCAGTGAATGTGGAACTAGGCGATGCCAATAGAACGCGATCCCTTTTTCTTTCTATTATTTTCTTTTTTCGTTTATTATGTTTCCACTTTTTCACGAGAATTGGAGAGGATCACTTGTTTAGTTGTAGTTGGCCTGTCAGCCAAATAATTCTGTCTCCGTAATGTTTTTTCTTTTTTTTTTCTTTTATTGCAGTGAATGATGAGGGACGACATATAGGAATTAACTAATTCATTAGAATTAAAAAATCAATTTGATTTGTGATATTCGCAATTTCTATAACATTACTAGTATTGTATTTTTTTTTACCTTTTAAACTTATTTTATATTTATTCAAAACTTTTTAGCATAATGACAATTATTTAATTCCCTCGGGATGCAAAGTTATTACCCGAAAATAAATCAAGTAAAATATGATTATTTGTTGAAGAAACATTATCAACAGCCAAGATTTGTGTATATTTTAAAACTAAATTAACTTTTAATCACACTGAGGATAGAGAATTTCGCTTAATGCATTTTTGATGAGCGCTTCCAAAAAAGTAATAGAAAAGCGACGGTTTCAAAGATACATAACGTTATGAATTTTTCCAATGTTTCCCACAATCAATTTAAGCGCCTACTCTATTTCAAACGATACTATTCTCCTGATGCACATCCACTCAGGTTACTTCAATATTTAAAAATGAAGTTACTCTGATCACTGCACTATGTTTATTATACTTTTGTTTGATTTCTCATTATAAACTAAAAAAAAATAGTTTTTAACTTTACTGATATCGTGGCTGGTTATATAGGCATGCCAAGTGTATCGGTGTGTACATGTAGAGAAAAATGTAAATTATTCGGGAAACGAAAAAAGCCGATGGAGAAACACAAACCGACACACTCGCGGACGACTAAAAGGAAAAT
>JAWWEP010042643.1:0-12175 GCA_035582995.1 Sycophila quercilanae | reverse complement strand
GATTTCGCATGTGATTAATCATGTGATTAATCCTGTAATTAATCATATGATTAATCATATGAATATTTTCAGTAGGGAAATATTTAAATGCACAAGAAATCCGAGCAAAAAGTTATTTTACTTGGATCATCGTCATGTTATTAATAAAATTAATATGTCCACTTTTTGCTCCGGGATGAACTCTTTTGCGGGGCGAAAGTACGCAACAAGGAAGGTGAAACAAGAATTGTCCCACGTTTTACGTGCGATATGAGGCATTCTTTTTTACCTCCCATGTAGCGTATTCTATTTTTCGGACTAGCGAGGCCGAAATTATAACCTTTTCGCCCCTTGTTACTTAATGCACTATTATATATTAACTATATAATCTTACTCTTTATTTTTATGCAATCATTATGTGACAAATATGAGAAGAAATAATATCAGCAGAATAAAAGATATGAAATCAATACTAAATTGTTGAGCTAAATTTATTAAAATATTTTACGGTACTCCGCCGGTACGGTATTCTATATATAAACTTATTTCCATAAAAATTTGAGCAGATGCGTCTTTGCACGAACATTTTTTAAATTTCTTTATATCCGTGTGATGTAATATTGAAAAATAATAGTCAATTATTTTCTAAAGGTATACTGCGCCTTACTGCGACAACGCGATCTCTATTAGTAAATTATAAATTTAAATAAAAGACAGAATGCAAGTCGATTATATTTCTTAATTTTAGTAATTTCTCAGTCGGATATGACATTTTTTATGTAAAAACTCAATGCAATTACTATTGAAAGCACTTTGTGAGCGATTTAATGCAGGACTGAAAGAGTATATATAATATAAACGATCGCCCATAAAGCGATATTAAAATTCGCAAAAATTGTAAGGGGGTCTTGCACGCCGACACTCTAGTCAGTAGAGAATTTATAAGACAGTATTTTGACTTACGTGGATATTTCGAATACACAAATATGTCTATTTCAGTCACGTTGAAAACCCGCGCGTAGTGTTATTCAACATAACCTCACTTATTTCAATCTCGTATAGACACTTGTTTTTGTCGTACACTTGGTACTCTTAATAATTTTTCGAACATTCTCTAAAATGTATTGTTTTTTTTTATTGGGTCACCCTGTTGGAAACGTTCAAGAGTTTTTCGCGAGTTTATTGTCAATTTTATAGGAACTTGCCAGTTTTTAATCTGCCGAAAAGCTACTGAATATTTAAAATTAGTAATTATTTATTTATAATATTTATTTTATTAATTATTTAATAGGAACAAATATTTTATTTTAATCTAATCAATTTATTTAATTATTGGCTTGTAACGGTATGATTATCTGACCCTGGCAGGGGCCCGTGCCTAAAAATAATAGCGTGGCATTTTATTTAAGACATCTGCAAATCATCTTTAAGATACCGATCAAGATAAGATAAAAAGATAGCCATAAAGGTGACCCGAAAGATACAAAGATAGTAGATGAGATCATTATTGACATAATAGTGGAAATGATACCTCGTATTTAACCATCTCTTTTTATTTTAAATGATAATTTAATTTAAAATGCTTTAATTAAATCTGCCCGATTCTTAGCTAGTTTTACCGTCTTATTTTGAATAAAAATAAAAAAACTGCTCACGAACAGAACTGGCTAGAATCTATTTTACTCAGTAGTTGAGCTGGTCTATTTTCCACCAGGGAAGTAACTTGATTTTATAACTGTATACATACAGGTGAACTTGTGATTTTAAAAATCTTCGGAAAATATTAAGGGCACCTATTGTAAATTAATGAATGCATTGTTTCAATTGTATTTTTATAATTATTAAAATCGGCTTGATATTTTGATTTTCTATTTAGTTTTAGCTTTATATATTCCATTTTAACAGCTAGAAAATCTAATAACGATCCTCAAAAAGCTAGAGTAGCTTCCATAAAAACTGTGTTACAATTATAAATTGTAAATTTGTTTTTATTTAACATATTTTTCGGCAAAGTACCTAATTTGTATAGCTTATGCGAACACTAAGCAATAATATTTGAAAGTTTTATCGAATTCTCCCAGCATTCTTTTCGTGCAAGATCCTCCTTCATACACAACAAAAGTCATGCTTACAATGCAGTATATTATAATTATCAATATAAAAACTATAAGCTATGTTATTTGCTTGGCATGCTATTGCGACACAAACATTTATTATTAGACTACAATTTATGCTTGCGAAAAATTCTTTTTTTTCATCAAGAAATCGCCTTCTAGCAATATTATTGTACATACTAAGAAATAATTAGGACTGGAACGATAAAGTAGAATAAATATAAAAGACTAGATTATTGCCTAAAAACATTCAGGCGATTCATTCCAAAAATCATTGGGATGAACTCACATGTGGATAACCTACAGGAATATATATCGATGTTTAGCACCAAAAATTGATGCTTACCTACGACTGCAAGTATTTTTTTTTTTATTCACAAGTTTTAAGTTGATTAAAAGACGTACCACGAGATAGATTATACATATACAAAACTCAAACAAATCTTTACAACATTCTTCAGAATCTTTCATTTGCATTTTTCATCGATCTGTGTTTACTAAGTGATAAATTTTGTTTACAAAAATTAAGCGGTAAATTTATGTGCAGTACAATATCGTGCAAATAAATTGTGTTCAACTTCAGAAATGCACTTATCATATTTTTGTTTCTCGTGATACGCAAATAGATCTAAAAATTGTATTGAAGAAAATGAGTGATTCATGAATATATGCAAATTTTTAATGAGTATCATTTTCTCGATTGCGTACCAATGAGTTTAAAAATTTACAACGATAATATTTAATTAAAAAAAATAAATATCTTCTTACCGATCTAAATGTAAATAGGCAAATGATCGTTGAGCGCAAAAGAGATGAATATCGTGAAGCGCGTTTTAATGTGTAACAATTAAAAATTAAAAGTCAGGTAATTCATTTTTTCGTAATTGAATAAAGTTTTTGAAAAAATCGAAAATTTTGAATAATAAAAAAAAAAGCGAAAATCTTATATATAAGCAAAATTTTACTGATACTTTTATAGAGAAATAATGAAAAATAGACGAATGATACAACTACAGTTGACTACAGACAATGAGGCGTTAACATATTCTGAATGTGAAAAAGCGAAAGATGTACAATCACAAGTTTATGAATGAAATAGATCCGTGAACTTACGTCAACGTCACCCATCATTTCCTTCGTAGATACAGTCGTCTCAATGCGACGAATGCTACCTTGATGAATGTCGACATCCAGCTTCGAGCACTGGAATGCCCTTAATAAAAATACTGTGGGGATAGGCGCAATACCAACTAATATTATTACTATTGCGATAGCCAGCACCCAATCTGGATAGTTTGTTTGAACTGTCGTACCCTGTAAATAGAAAATGTTATTCCTTCAATGAATTTCAGTAAAAGCAAGCTTCGATTGCTTCTTCTTTCAACCGATTCTTTCAGAATGTGAAAGAAAAAACTTCATATAATTGACAATTAAACGATATCCTCGCAGATATAAAGCGACCATATTGAAAAATCTCACGTGAGATCTCAAGTGCTAAAATATCCGATCTAAAATTACTATCTAATCCTAATTACTAACTAATTCCTGCAAACCCCTTTTGGGACCTAATAGAATCCTGCCGAATACTAAAAAATATTACATCCATCTTATTTATATTAAAAACAAAGTTAAAAGAAAATCGCTCGAAATTTTGGTATAAATTTTCGTTTAACTTTTTTCTTATAATCGATGTTGCAAAACTTACTAGAGAAGCATTCCATGCACTGTACATAGGCTTCTTTATAATCATTGATACAATACTGGCGATTAAAATGGCAACCATGATTACAGGAGCTAAGTATCTCCATGTAATTTGCCAGTAGAGGCCCGGTCTATATCCGGTCATTTCTTCGATATCTTGGGTGAACCTAGAAAGAAAAGTAAGTAGAGTACAGGCTAGTGATTTGAAACTTGCGAAATTTATGATTGCGTGAAATTCATGGTTTGAGATCTATCTTAAAGATAACGACTTGCTTCAACCTAAAAGAAAAGTCTGGCGTTCTCTGGGCTCAGCTCTAAGTAATATCATTCATAATTTTATAACACTAGTGCGTTGTCGTAATTTTGTTCGATACTTGTGTCATAAGTGATTTCTGGACTCGTGTGAATTATCACCCTCGCTTCGCTCGAGCGTTATAAACACACACGAGTCCATACATCACTTGTAACCTACTAGTATCGAAAATAACTGTTAAGAGAAAAGCAGCAAAATACGTACCATTTATGTTAAATAATTTTTTCAATTAGTTTTCCCCAAGAGTTTTAAATAGTACATTACGTAATAATGGAGGTAAAATAAAAATGGTCCCAGACCACAATAACCTTTTTACCGGTTTACCGGTTTTGACTCCATAGCGTCATATTTTTGAAAATTGCTTTTGAATTTCAAATAATAAATAAATTTACGATACCGGTAAAGCAGATCTCTAACTATGATTCTCAAAGTTCGTTAATTTACAATTTTTTAATTACGCACTTCTTATGTCCGTAGACAAAAACAACAGCAATCATTTCCATCAGAGCAACTAACACTAGACCAATTGTACCCGCGAAACTATCAAACATTTTAAGCCAGTATTCTCCAGCTCCTGTACAAAAGATTAATCCGACAAAAAAGCAGAACAAACAAAGAACACCTAAAATAAATGTATTTTCATTAAAAAATATAATATTCTTTTTTTATACAAAAACTTGAAAATCTCTTGATACCTGTTATGTATTGCTTCTTCACTCTTTTGAAAAGATCAATCTCGAAGATAACGCACAGCATTCCTTCCAGAAGACCAATCTGCGAACCCAATCCAAGAGCTAAGAGCATCAAGAAGAATATACAGGACCAAAAGGGTGCCCCGGGAAGCTCCACGATCGCTTGGGTGAAAACTATAAAGGCTAATCCTGTTCCTTCTGCAGCCTGGAGTTTAAGAATTTGTAGGTTTAATAAAACTTTGAATTAGAAAAAATTACCATATTCTCATACGTGATGAAACTTACATTATCTAACTCTTCACTTAGACTACATTGATCTAAGTTAAAATTGGCAATGGAAGCATTAAAGTTGTTTTTAATTAGATTATATTGCTGTTCTGTGGCATTGGCCTGTAGTAAGCCATTTTCGATGAGAATATTTCGATTGCTGTAACACAAGTGAATACACAGTTTTATTAATAAACCGTGCTCAAACTTGCACATATTTATTGACACAAATATAATGATTAAAATGATATCATACTTTTCAAGGCACTTGTCTACGTTGGACATAGCCTTGAAGCCTAGGATTGCGAAGATAACAACACTCGCGTAGATAGCGGTGAAGGCATTGCATACGCTGACAAAGATGACATCTCGTACACAATGATTTTCGGGTGTATTGTAGCTGCCAAAAGCTATTAGAGATCCGAAAGCCAGTCCAAAGCTGTAAAATACTTGCGTAGCAGCGTCCAGCCAAACCGTTGGCTCCAGCAGCTTTTCAACCTTAAAGTCCACGAAAAATTATTCGCGAAAACCATCTTTCCTTCATTACCTCCAGGGGAGATGAGAGGATCAAATTGCAAAATAAGTTGGAGACTGTAATACCTTAGGTGTGTACATGTGGACGAGACCAGCGTCGGCACCTTTGAGGGTGATCCCTCGAATGAAGAAAATGGTGAGCACCAAATATGGAAACATGGAGGTGAAATAGACCACCTGCGAATCGACGACCACGTATTAGCTGGCGAGACGTTCGAGACGTTCGGGCTCGGGCGAGCGCCTCGTGCTGGAAGCTGGGGCAAAGAAAGCGAGAGAGCTTCGCGGCGATTCTCCTTGCATACTTTATACTCGGGCAGAATCGTAGTTGGGGAACAGGACGCGATTGGTAGGTTCATTACGAGCTACTCACCTTGCCTGAGGATTGGATCCCTTTCATCACTATACAGAAGACAACTATCCAACTGAGAAGCAAACACAGTACGATCCACCACTTGAGGCCCTGTCCGTCATCGATTGATGGTGCCGCGTCCAAAGTCGTACGGTACCAGAAGTAAGCAGTCTCCGAACTCTTCGCGCACTCCTCCACCGGTTTACCGTTAATCTTCGGACACTCAGACCACAACAGGGGTTCCTGAAATTCCATCAATTTCAAGAAAAATCTTGAATTAAAATTCACTATAATAATAAGGTTTATGAAAAATTAGTATAGTGATTATAATCGAGGGAAAAACTTGACTCTTATTAAAATTTGCAGGAACCCTCCCTAGTAGAAAATTAGCCAGAAATTGATCGGAATGTGATTAATTTTCTGGTGATTGGACAACTTATAATTCAAATTCTCATCAGAAACCTTATATACTGGCGACAGTTTCTCATCAGAATGTGATAAACTTGTTGACCAAAATTTGAGAAATGGTATTTTTAGGTTATGTAGATACGGTGACACAGTATGACATTTGCAGGTTGTGTTTACGATGACGCAATGACGGTGAAATAAAAGCACCCTAATGCAAGTAGCCCCTGCGGAAAATAATCATATGATTATCATATGATTATCATCTCAAGTTTTCGTATAATAATCATATACGTATATCATTTTTAATAAAAAAAATTATTAAAAATTTTTGTAAATTTTATATTTTTATTTTTTTTTCTTTATGTGCGTATTATGTGTTTATATTATTTTCAGCAGGAAAATCTTACATTGCCATAACAGTGCATATGCTAAGCTCGCCAACTGAACTGGCAGACGTGCCGCTCAGTAATTACTTCAGTAAATGTGCTTGGTTAGTAATTAATGAAACAGTTAGAACGGACGATTAATTTTCTATCACGGCTTGGGGTATATTTTTGCGACCGGCGCTGTTGACTATTAATTATTATCGTTCTTATAATCCGGGATGTTTAAATTTAAAAAAAAGCTCAACGTGGTGCCCTCCGCATTGATGCAAAGATGATCTGATTTCAATGTCGTCATTCCGTTCATAAGTCTAGGAGAAAAATTATTTGAAAAATTTGAAAATATTAAACATTAAACACCACGTTGGTTTTTTTTTAAATTTGTTTCGATTTTTATATAATTAAGAAAATGTCAATGCCGGTAAAATAAATCCCTATAGATGACTTTGACATGATCTTAAGGGGATGCCGTAGCTATCTCAAATTGTACATGTTTACTAGTTCCAACTTTTCTCCTTAACCAATTAACCGATTAACACAAAACTTTTTTTTAAATTAAATAATATTCAAAGGACAAGGACGCTCCACTCATAAAAATTTTATATCCTTGCAACTTTTATTTTAAAATATAATAAAATCTGAAATCGTAGCGCCATTCAACGTACCTCTCTGATGTTTTCTAAGCTTAGTAGTTCCAACTTTTCTCTTGAATCAATTGACCGATTGGCATGAAATTTTTTTTAAACTAAAGAATATTCAAAGTGTCATGGCGCTCCACTCATAAAAGTTGTTTAACTTTGCAGGTTTTTTTTTCGAATTAAATAAAGATATTCGCTGTACCTTACATGGGGTTTCCCCTTAATAAATCAAGTTTATGCTTGCATGACCATTTGTGAATTTCACAAGTGGCACAGCGCACGCCACTCAATCTTTTCCTCGGTAATACCGCAGCGGTGCAATTATCTGTGTGCAAACTGCGGACTTCTGATTCATACAAGCGTCATCTGTACAATGTTTCCCGAAGAATATCATAATTTTTAGTATGGTTTGCAAAAAAATTTGTAAAATGTTTCATGAAAATTTAAATACTTTTTAATATCACCTCCATCCAAGACTATACTAGAAATCTGCTAATAATTATATATAGCTAGTTTGTCCTTTGATTGATAGAGATCATACTAATTTTTAAAGAGAAGTTTTTCTCTCTGCAATTACTTAAGAAAGCCAAAAGTGCTGCGAGCTAATAAATGCAACTACAAATGCTAGTCCTTTGATTATTGCCGAGAGTGATATACATCCATTAAGAATGATACTTACGCCAAAATCGATTGTAACAGCCTTATATTTCACCAAGATTTTGAAACAAAAACGGCCGAATTAGATAAAAATAAAAATGTGTTTAATCGATCATTTAAAAAAGTCAACAAATTATATTCATTACTCTTTATACTTAAAATGAATTCATAAAATTTACCCTAAATGAATTGAAGAGGTAAAAGAAGCACCAGGTAATAATAACGTTGTAGTAGAGACAGACGAAGAAAGTGACGATGCAGGAAGCAATGCCTATGCCTCCTAGCCAGGGATGTATGGTGTTCCATACGCCGAGAGCACCTTGTCGCATTTTCTGACCAAGACCAAGCTCGATTAGGAAGAGAGGCACCCCTTCAAGAATCAACATCACGAAGAAGGGAATAAGAAACGCTCCTGTAATCACACAATCGGATCTTATTAACGACATGTTTAGTGTTTCTTGCAAAGAATTTTTGTCATTTTATCTATATAAACTTACAAAAATAGTATTAACTCATTTGTATTACAAATACAATAGAAACTCAAGCTTACCCTTACGAAAATATCCTGTAGGAAGTCCTGTAAGAATTCTATAGGAATTCCTGTAGCTTTTTCGCGCTAAAAAATCGTATAAAAAATTTTCTGTAGAAATTCCTATAGGATTCCTATAGGATTCAAGGTTTCCTATAGGGAGCCTATAGGCAATCCTATAGGATATTTTTGTAAGGGTATGTTGTATCGGTGGTGTACTGAACAAGCACGCCTCACTCTTTTGCTCTGTTTGCATTTTTGCAAGAGAACTTTGCCATTTGGGTAAAAGTGCAAATGAGTACGCTTCAACAGCGCGGCGTATATACCGACGTCCGTGCATGCGCGCGATGACGTAGCTATACAAACACACGCGCGAACAGAGCGCACGCATTTGCAAAGGGACTTTTACCTAAATGGCAAAGATCCCTTACAAACAGAGCAAAGGGGCGAGCTCTTTCAAAAGTTGTACAGATATAGCTCATACTTTTTTTCGTTTGAAATTTCTCTCCGTGCTCGCCATGGGTGCGGAAGAGGGGACTATTGAACGATTACGCATCAGTTTCGTACGATATTTTATAGCACGAGGGCCGAAAATACGCATTAATGTTGCCAAGGGGCAAAAGTAGAAGATTCTTCCCGCGGGTGAGTTTATTGCCTACCCGAGGGAAAAAACTGCTCGCAAGGGCAGTATCCACCCAAGGGAGTACTCCCTAGCTAATTCAACGCAACCGCAAATTCACAAACAGTAAAGATTATCTAAATCGTCCTTATATACTAACTCAACACATGTTCAACCACTTACGAATTCTTTAGCCCCATCTGGTTCTGTCTTATACAGTTCAATGACGCTAAATTTAAAAATTTTGAAAATCTAATCTCAAAAACATCGCAGTGAAAACAAAGCATGGCCGCGAGCGTTGTGAGCTCGCGGCGGATCGGAAGTGAAGGTCATGTGCCGTATACCGATACTGCTGAGTTCTGTATTTATTCACAAATGATATCTGCATGTTCACGAGAGAGTTACTTCATTTTTACTATACTGTCTTGTAAAATTTGTGAGAACGTATAATAATATTATTTAAAAGTTTCACATTTTGCTATACTATTTAGCAAAATTTTAATATAAATTTCAGGAAAACTTACAATAATTGTAATTAAAATTTTAAATTCGTGTATTACCCTCGCGTACTAGAAAGTATAGTAATTCTTCATCAAACTTTTCTCCGTGTGCGACGAAAAAGCAGTTAAAAGATAGTATATTACGTACCAAGCCCTGTATAATCGGCTTCGCCTCGGTCGACAATTACATGTGATCTGAGACACTTTCTTATTATACATCAGGGCTAAGTATGTATACTATTTTTCTGCTCGACGGTGCCGGAAAGCACCAACTTCCGCTATAGGTGGCTACACTATGAAGTTAATCTTCCGATATGAACATTCTTACTTGGTTGATATATAATAGCGTTCTGAATCCGTAACGGTGCGTTCAGAGTAATGTAAATACCACGGCTGTTGCTGTGGTGTTAAAACAAACATGTTTCTTCCAAATATCTAGTCCGAGCATCAGCCGAGGCTACCTCGTGGATCATTCGAGGCTTACGCAAAACCCACGAGGGGCATCCGCGAATTTTAACGCAAGCAGCAACTTAGCCGCGGTTCAGCTATGTCTCTCCCGAGGTTTAATCAGCGTTGAAACTGCTGATTTAAAATAAACAGAGGATATACCTAGTACAAAACTATACATCTATATTTTTGTATACATATGATGCAGATGTGTGCGCAGTCGCCAGATCTCTCGCTGTCTCTCTCGCCCTCATGTAAACAGAGCATTCCATAATATAATAATTCCATATAAAGATATGAGGTTATCTTTCTTAAAATCAGTTGAACACAATAATGTTCATCATATTCTGTCCACCTACCGTCGCAGGTTTACGTGACCTACGGATAGAATAAGGTACATAATCTGCCCACTGAACATAAAATTTAACAGAATCTGAGAGACTCCGTCAATTTCCTACCAGGGTAGCAAGGAGGTTCTATTCGTACTCCCTAATCAATTGAAGGTTAAAATATCAAGGTTGAAATAATAATAATTATTGATATTTAACCTTTATTTTCAATTATAATTGAAAGGACTATTATACCTAAATCATGTATTTATTAAAATTTAAAAATGTATGTTTTTGCACCACGCTTTTTATAAAATTGCATTGTAACTGTATTAATTTAAAAAGAAAAGAAAAAGAAATTTCATAGATTTTATAGGTTATATAAAGAAAATACTGTCATTTACGATAAACAAGCAATCTGTAAAATCTATTCCATTGTATAAAAAAGTTTTCCCGCACAGCATTAATAATGACACGCTAAACCTTTGCGAAACGATTATGGGAGGGCAACGAGTAGCTACTGTGAATGACGCATAAAGTGGCTGCCGAGCAGCAGTCGAGTCGCCCCAAGGCGCACGTGTCCCGCGCTCTTTTCGACACATTGTTGCGGAGTCGCACGTCCCCCTGTAGGAACGGGAAAAGCAGCCACCGAGTGTCTCGTATTGATCGAGCTCAAACTCAGGGAGTTCGAGGCGCACTTACTCTCCCTACACCTCGCGAATCTTTAACGCGAGCAGCACTTTGTGTTGCTGCTCGGACTAAAATGCATAAAAATGGCTCGCCATCGAAAAATTCGGCCGCGGAAACTTCGTCGCACATGCGCCGGTACATTGCAAGGCTCCGCGCTCTTTCTTTGCTCCAACAGCCGAGATTGCGATTCTCAGTTGCCGCCGCGACTCAGCTACCCTGCCGCGCCGCGAGCACATGGCAGGCCGATCACGTGGTTGGTTAGCGCGCTGGGAAAATCGATCGCTCGAGCGTTGTCCCCCCGGTGCACAAGCACCGAGAGGAAATTTCCATTGACGGATTTTGCATGCAGGTTTCAAATATCTTAACATTCCAACACGGAAAGAAATTTATTGTAAAAATTGCCCTCGTTTTAACGGTAACCATGGACTATTTTTAATACGCCGAATCAATTATATGAATTAATATAAATCATTAATACTATTTCTCAACTTCGGCTCGGGTGACAATTTTATACGATCCGAGACATTGTTTATTTTTATTCTCTAGATGTATAATATACTATTAAAATGCTTTCACAATATCCTTCCATCAGTTTTTAAAAAGAGGATTATGGCGACCGAAGTGTGAGTACCGTCATTCTTTCTGCCGTATTGTATATCCTTTTTACGCAGTAAGCTCTTAATTCTGCCTCTATAAACCTATATAATATTATAATTTTTCGGATATTGATTCGAAATTTTTTTATAGTTACAATCCAAATGCTTTTATTGGAAATTTTATATCCTTTCAAAAGCATTTAAAAAGAATTCATTATATTGACCATATCTTAATGAATAACACAAAAAAATGTTTTCTGAAATTCAAAATTTAGCCATAAAAAAATGAAAAAAAAAAACGAATGAGCCGGGTTTCATTAAAATTTGATAATAAGATCCTGAGATATTTCATGACACACACACACACACACACACACACACACACACACACACACACACACACACACACACACACACACACACACGCACG
>JAWWEP010042600.1:0-12181 GCA_035582995.1 Sycophila quercilanae | reverse complement strand
CCTCGTCATTATTGTCTATCCACTGATGTTTTTTTACCTTGCAAATGTGCACGAGGCGCGAGTTTGAATTTCTAAACGGCTCGTCTGCCCCTATAAATACCAATAAAAGAAAGAACTTATCCGTTCCCTCACGCTCTTATATGCACGTGCCGAGAAACGCATAATCGCCAATCTACGAAAGAAAAGCCCAAATAAAAGAAAGCAAAACTCATAAGTGGAGCAATAAATTCCAATCGCGGGGCAGGGGTAGAAGGAGCGTCGGAGGAGAAGGGAATTTCCAGTAGTAAAAACTCGGCCCTCCGCGGGTGGAGATTTGCGGCGGACCGCGCTTTACCGGACGAATTTGCGGCCGGGCAGATAAATCGTTTAAGGTCGCTCAGAAGCGGCGACGGAATTCTAATGCGCGCGGCCTTTATTGTTTTTTCGCAGTTCTCGGCTCGTGCGCGTGTCACGCGATTCGAGCGTCTCGCCGGTAAATCAAAAACATGGCTCGTCGAAGGACACGCTTTTCTTTTTACAGTGAATTGCCTTTTTTTCTGGACGTTGTGTTTATATGTAATTTTCTTTAATTAAGGCTGTGTCTCCGTTTCCGTTGGATATTAAAGTTTGGCTCGGCTGCTTATCTTAGGTAAATAAGAATCTATTGCTCGTCCCGTTCCGTTAAGTAAATTTGCTTTTGGGAGAAGTTACATTCTTATGAGATAATCTTCGCGTCAGATAACTTTACTGTAGAATAGCATTTGATTTACGATTGCAATTAGTGGATGAAAAAATTTTTAGTTATTTTCTACGCGGTATCTCTAATAATTGTATGAAACTTATTGAAATTTCTTTTTTATTTTTATACGTCAATTAGTAAGTTAGTTAATTAACTAATTAATTAATAGACGTACTCATTGATGTATAAAAATAAAAAATAAATTATAATAATTTTCATTTAATTGTTTTACGTAGATGTGCTTTTGATAATTGTTTGGTAATTTAGATGTTATACTTTACTATTGCGTATTTTAACAAATTTTGTCATTAAAGGGGATTCGTATTTTAATAAAATTGTTACAGAATATTAAGAAAGAAAATATTTTATATTAAATTTATTATTTATTTACTATGGGACTTATTAAAAATATTTAAAATTTCATTTACGCAAAAAAAAATGAAGTCATTTAAATATATATTCAGAATCAAATATTATTTTTAGATGGACTTAGAGAAGTTTTTAAATCGAACACTATAAAAGAATCTAAAATTGCGATGAAAGCGTAACCATTAAGTCCTAAAGATATTGGAGATCGACCGCAAATCCGTTTACTACAGAATGGCTCTATCAGAGGCCGATGAAAATCGATTACTTATAAAAAGGCGACACTCATTACTCTTTATACTTACTTCGTTATACCTACTGAACTAAACTGTTCCACGTATTGTAATTCTTTTTTTAATGTACCTTTTATATCGATATTTGTCGATGAAAGTTCTATTAAGTTCGGGTAACTATAATTACCTCGCTATTTTGAAGCTTGACGCGGAACCAACACTATTTCCTCTTTAACGAGTTTTCAACCTATTAAATAATTTTAATGTAAATATAACTACAGCGATCCGATTAAAATTTTACAAAAACAAAATTTGTATGACGTAAGCAAGTGTGCACAACTAAATTAATAAATCTCGAGTACAATTAATTAATTATTGATCTAAATATTTGCTTATAGAAGTAAGAGTTGGCAACAGTTCTCTAATTATATAAATAAACAGCAGATACGTAATTAAAATTTCTTTTAAATAAAAAGTCCGTATCGTATGAATCCTATAAGAAAAATAATTTCTAAAGTTTGTTTATTTCGCGCGGCCAGGTGTATTTTTAAAAATTCACTGAGTAAACTTGAGCGAATCGTTTGTTTTCCAGAGATGAAATACAGCGTCGCATTGGTGAGCCTGGTGTGCGTGGTCGCGTTGGCGACGATGGGTGCGGAGGCGATGCCGCCCATCCAGTGCAATCCCAAGTTCGTTGACGAGGTGCCCCTGAGGATCCGCAAGGTCTGCAATCTCCTCAACACCATAGAGGAGTTTAACACCGCCGTGGAAACCTACGTCAATCGGCAAGGTAATTAAGCTGTACCGACATCGAACTAGTCGCACGAAATTTCATCGGAATGCATCCCTAATTCCCTGATCGTGATAAATTTTGAATTTTCCAACTTTGTAAAACCACGGAGCTTCGGAATTCGATTGCAGTGTTTCAGCTTCATCGGAGCTGTTTAAATTGTTATGCGGTTGCTTCAATTCGCGGCACTTCGAAAGCGCTTAAATGTTTCATAACTGAGATATTGGATAAACACAACATTTTGAAGAACTATTTGGACGTGAAACTTTTACTTCGATTGTCCGGCTAAACTGATATTTTTATTAAAAATAAGATACAGAATGAACGAGGAATTCTATTTTTTATTTCATCGAGGGTTAGCTTGAAAAATTCACTTATAAAGAAATGAGCTGTCGAAGAAAACGGGATTCTTTTACTCAGCTGTTCTTTATTTATTTTCTCGGCCGGAATACTAGAAGACCGAGATGCCAAAAAGCCCGCACGGTATCAGATACGCTTAAAATTAAATAACAAATCTAAGAATTCTATTTTCTTTGATAAAAAACTATAATAACTGTACTGTCAGTCTGTATACAAAAATCAAATAAATAAGAAAGAAATCGCTTAGAAAAAAAAACAATAAAAAGTGCGTAATAATAAAATAGTAAAATAGGATGGCAGGACCGGAGATCGAACTCTCGGTTAATTAATACGTAGAAGGTCGCCTGAATTTCTGCTGGAAAATAGCGTCAAATGAGAAATTACACGGGCGCGTCATCTGTCCGCGCAAGCCACAGAGATGGGATACCTTAGCTTTGTGTCGGAGTTGTTAGCTAATTAGCCCCGGGTGCAGCCACCGACCTGTCCACCGTCGTTTGCACCTAATTGCACTGTTTTTCGATATTCGAGATTCGTTCGATGATGTCGCGGACATCAAACTTTCTCAAATGTTACCTGCAAAAGTACACCATGCACTTTTCTTTCATTGGATTTAAAAATTTTTCAATATCGTCTTCTCGTTACTGCTTTATTATGAGAGCTGTAGGTAATATTTGATAAAAAATAGTAATTAATGTTGTTTGATCGAATTAAAAATACATGTGGGTTTTCGTTTATTCTGAAAGCAACATTGCGGCGTAGGCGAGTGTACTTGGTACGCATAACTATGAATAATATTAGATGTGCATTGCTGCGCGACGATATTTACAAGTTGCTATTACAATAAATTTGAATCTACGCAACTTTAGGCAATATCTATATGTAAATAAAGTTATTTTGATGAAACTTGCTTTTCCGGATAAGATAGGGGTACACTTTTGCATGTAATAAATGTGAGAATGTGGTTTGACGAAACATACAATTTTTATGGTTGATAAATCTACGTTTAGAGTGAGAACAAAATTTTTGAATAAGCATTCTAATAAAAAATAAATATATTGCAATGGTCTATAAAAAACATTAACATCGTTTCTACATCATAAAACTGGAAAGACTTACCTAACATTTTAATTTAAATTTACCAAAAAATTTCAGAGCTCAACAACAATTTCTCGATTCAATAATAAAAACGTTAATGAAAGTATTTTTCTGCATTCAAAAAAGTGGCTTTAAAAAAACAAGACAACAATAGCACATTTTGCAGAAAAAAAAAACACGTGCATAGGACGAGTATAGTATCGTAAAAATAGTTAATTAAAGACCTTTATAAAAATGATCATAGAATTAAATAAAAACTTATTATTATAGAATCCACCACATTTAGTTAAAAAAAAAAGAAAAGCTAAGCATTTAGTATATGAAAAAATGTATCTGTTGCAGGGGTGGAGGGCCTCCCGCTGGTCGACAGCGGCGTGAAGCGCCAGGACGTGGACCACGTGTTCCTGCGTTTCGGCAGAAAGAAGCGCTAAGGCACGCGTGACTGAGGACTCGCGCGCACCGCCGAGGCTACGGTTCTCGGCGACGGCGAGCACCGCGGGAGCGACGTCCCCGTCGCCGGCCTCCGCTTCCTCGCGTACCTCATCGTCCGCATTCTAATATTCATTATTATCAACGGAACGTCGACGGCACACAGACCCAACGTAACAAAGTGCACAACAAACAGGAATCAACGGGATTACTTTGACGAAAAAAAAAAAAAAAATATTTCTTTTTTGTTGTCGAAAGCGAACGCGCGATCTCGACGAGAGCACACGGATTCAATGCAGCCGGGGATACTTTTGTCAGTCCTTCGCCGCGGTGTTTCGTTCCTAATTTCGTAGATAGCTCCACACCAAAGTATATAGCAGTATTTTAGTTGGCTCGCCGGGATTTATATAGCTTTTTCTCCGGAGTGTTTATGTGTATAGTCGAGCACATTTTTTGCGCCTAGTCGCGGCTTTCTTTTACAAAATCGAACGAGGAAACCGCGTAGTCAACGTAGAAAAAATTTTTAAAAGACAAAATTTGGTACCCTCGTGGACCCAATTATCGAGTCATTGTACACCACTCAACCTTAAAGCCCCATTACCGGCCTTAATTCGACGCCAGAGATACATATATATATACTCTGTACAAACATAAAATACGCGAGTCACTTCTTTTTTCGCTATGGATAGATGAGAATTTGCCCGCTCGACAGATCGAAAATTGGGTTCACCTCGGTCCAAGCGGTAACGAAAGTCTGATTAGGTTTAATACGCTTGAATAGCAGTGAAGAAGTTTGGCGAGACTGTGAATAAATTCGCTGACCCTTACGTTACACACTGATCTTTTCGTGTTCGCCTTCAGCTCTGTAGCCCACACCAGTAAAATTGTCGAATTCGATGTATACGTCCTTTTTTTCCGATTCCCTCCTTGAAATGACAAGAAAATAAAATAAAGTAAAATCCACTTTCGATGTAGATGTTCCTTCTTCGTGTAATAAAAAGTAATGAAGAAAAAAAAATGCACCTAGAAATGTTTTTTTAATGTTTGGGCTTGCCCGAGCCTCGCGAGAGAGAATGTACCTCGTTGTTTCGCAAAAAAAGAAAAAGAAAATAAAAAAAAAAAAAAATTAAAACGATTTTTTCGCTCTCACCCCTATAGCTGTTGTGTAATCACTCCGACGAAACGGGATTCATGAAAGTTTCGCACCTTTTGACGCACAACCCATGTGACGATTTAAAAACAAAAGAAAAATAATTTTGAAAAAAAGAAAATAAATAAAAAAAGTATTATCATTTTTCTTCCGAGACGAGAATCAAGGAGAGAAAGAGACAGAGTGAACGGGAGAGAGAAAGGGAGAGCGCGTAAAGAGATTGAATTATACATAAATATAGATATACAAACGAGAATAAAGGAAACAAAAAGAAAAAAAAAAAAAAAAACAAAGTCGATGTCCTCGCAACCGCTTGCATCTTCGATATCGCCGTTATTGAGACTTATGACGAATAAAAATAATGTGCATGAATTAACCTTATGAGAATTATATATTTATTATGGAATATATATATAGAGTATATGTATATAAAGTTTCTCTCTGAAAGTCTATGCAATGATTTTTTTTATTATTACCCGACGTTCCATAATAATCCTTAAAAACCAATCCTAATTATAAATTATTCATGACATTTCTTTTTTTACCTAAAATATTCATAAATGTATTTCTTTTTAATGATAGTAGAGAATAATTGTTGTTGTTTGAAATATTATATTTAATAGAGTCTTTATTGTTCAAATTCATTTTTTATATTAACTTTTCGCGTAATTTTTTTATTATTGCTATTTTATTGTAGTATGTTTTATTTTATAAAAAAACGATATTTTGATGACGGAGATGCGAAGAAAGCTCTCCACGGGGAGGCCTCCGTATTACTCCAATATTCGGACGACAAGAGGCGCAATTACAGTTCTTCGTTACTAACAATAAGAAGCCCTGTCAGGTCGATCCGCGACCAATTGTTCCTCCGCGGGATTGACGCTCGCGAACGTCATCGTAACGAAGTACAAGGGCACCCTTTGTTGTTTTTTATGCTCGGATACATTCAATACGAATTAGCTGTTTATTGAGATAAATTAAATACATCTATTGAAATTGTGGTATTACATGAAAATGAAATTAAGTTGACAAATTATTTTTTTTATATATAAACTAATTATAATTTTATATATTTAAAGTAGATATTTAAATAAAGTACTTGTTAATTTGTGAATAATTTGAGATTATAAACTTAAATAGCTGTTTTTACCGATATAACGTAAAATTGTGAGTTTATTGATTAAAATTATTCTTTTAAGTATAGGCAATCTTCGGAAAAACATTATCTAAAGCATAAATTAAGAATTACAACACTCGACTATAAATAATGAATATGTAATTGAAAATTTCATTAAAGCAAAAATTTAAATAGTTTGTGTCAACACCTGCTGAAAAATGATAAGCGATGAATCACGATAGCATGAATATTCGCAGAGTTCTAACTTGCAATTTCACAGAGACATGATTCACTTAAGCGCTTGGAAAAAAGGTATAGAATATATACAAATGAACACCTTAAATCCCAAAGACGAAAACATGTCACTCAATCGATTCACAAAATTATTTAATTATTTCTTTTTTCCTTTCCATTTGAAAAATAAAATACACTTAATGAATAAAAAAAAAAGAGATAACATTTCACCTTTGCTCGATCAATTAGTGTGGAATATTCCCAACATTAAATTCACTCAAACGGTAACTTAATAAGCAATAAAGATCACCGACAGCTATTGAATTTTTTAATGTATGCGTATACAAACGAGTATTTTGCTTCATAATAATTATTATTGATTGTTACAATTTTATGCAAGATTTTATTCCATTTCATAATACGGCTGTATAGGATATTAAATATTTTATATCCTTACATTTTATTCTACACGTTCGTTAAATTTTAAGGGCAATTTCGCTCGTTCAATATAAAATAAACAAATTAAAATCAGTAATAAATTCATTGAGATTACGCAATAAATAGCAATGTACCGACAGAAATAAACAAACGCGGAAAAGCAGAGCATATTTTTACAGTGAGCAGCGAAAGGGGAATCTATTTTGGGTATGCGACGTCAAATCCCGTTTGGAGACACCTACTATACTCCATTCATCGTAAACCGATTACGTCTTCGACGCTTCCCGCGACTTGCCGCCCCGCGGGGCGTTCCCCGATGCAGGCCGGCCCGGTAATCCGCGCGGAAGCGTCCGATGCAGCATAAGCGATCGAGGCGAATAATTCATCCCTCGCACGGTACGCGCTCGCGTCGAAATCCTCGGTGATATATCGCCGGGGGTGACGTCATCGCCGGAAACGCAACCCCCGTGACGTCACGCAGTAAATCCACAGGTTGCCGCTTTACTGACTCTCGCTGTATCTTTGCGCCTTTTTTCTAGTTTTCCCCCGGACGGTGGCTACACATGTACGTAGCACGACTGAATTATTTGTTTACTCGCGGGATTGTAGACGCGCGAATATTTTTAAATACAAAGTAAGATTCTTAGTTTAAACTGTAAGAAACAGTGCGATGTAATGGAAGACAGCGTAAAATTTTTTTTAGTAATGATAAAGTTTAATTTGATTTAATAAATAACAAAAAATAAAATTTTTAATCTTTATTTTTCTTTTTTTAAAGATTTTTCGCAATAAAATTTAATTAAAATTTCTTTTAAATAAAATCTTTACTAATCATTTATCGTACGCGGTGTCAATATACTCCCACAGTCCGGTTTTTGCCTCAGCCCCATCATAGTCCGGTTCTCCCTAATTTATTGTTGAATAAAAAGATGTCGTCGACTTTTTTTAATGAATTTTAAAAAATAAATCACTTGGAATGCAACTCAACTCTTATGAGTGAACGACACAAAAAGTCATTTAGGACATCATCAATAAGAATGGCTCGTGCTATCGTTTTCCCACTCATCCTGTTGTTTGGTCTCCTGTTCAATTTCTCTCAATCGCGTACCGCTTTCCTCCCCGTGCGTCCAACTTCCACCGCGGTGTTTGCTCATCCTCTTCCTTTTTCTTTGGTTTTATGTGTCTACTTGCCGGACTCGCTCCCCCGAGCCACTTGTTCCGCGGAGCTAGCCTCTATTAGCCCCGGAGGCTCTCGAACAAAGAGGAGACTGATTGCCGAGGAAAATTCGCCTTTATTAACTTTCAGCTTCTCCGTTTCCATTCGACGGCAATCTTTGTCTTATGTTTCTTATTGTTTCTTTCTTCGCGGACTTTTTCATTTCGCGCCTTGCCGTACACGTCTGTTACTACTTGAAGAATTGATGCATGTATGTATGTTCACTTACGCCTCTCGGGGGAAAAAACTAGAACTGCATTTTTTGTGAAAATTGAATTAAAAAGGGTGGGTAAAGGAATATACAAGAGCAATGTTCTGGGCGTAGGTATTATTTGATTGAAAAAAATTGTAATAATACGTGCGTTTTGGTTTTATTGCTAGAATAAAAATTTTAAATGTTTCGCTTGTACTGATAAAAAAGCCTTGGAAAATTTGAGTGCTCAAATTTTCCAGGTAAGTCTTGTTAAACGAAAGTGACAAATAAAATGTTTAATATTGTGAGCGAATTTTTTTTTTTTATTTTATTTTTATTTTGTTATCCGAATGTAGCCAACCAAAATAAGTATTAAAAAAAAACGATAATAAGATTATTTATTTAATAAACGATATCAAAATAAAATTCTGTAGTCATAAGAAAAAATTATAATATAATCTAATAAATAAGAACCAGTAGATACATCGGAGTACTGTCAGACAAACATATTAAAAGCTACTCGTGATTCTCCAGGAAAAAAGTTAAATTAATTATTGAAACTTTACTCACATATACATGTTCTCAGGTCTTTAAAAAAATTCAGCTTACCTTAACAGTTTAATAAAACAAACGAGCAACATCGAAAAAGCAAAGAAATTCTACTACTGAATCCATCCATCAAAAAATGAGTCAGCAGGCGGGAAGCTTGAATATTAATTAAAAAAGCAGGCTTACCTTTAAAAAACAAATTGTGTTTATTCAAGAAGTCTCGGGCTAATCTTCACGATAAATTCTGAGTATTAATGAAAATTCATCGCGAATAGATTATCTCCAGTAAGGGAGTAATAAAGGTGGCGCAATAAATCATAAACTTCATTTTGCCTCACACTGCCGATACAATTCCCGTAGGCCGTTTTTAGAAAAGCTCGCGCGTTTAAATTCCGCGTGTAGGGCGGCTTTTCCTTCGACAAAATAAATTAGGCCGCGCCCAAGTGAATTACGGGCGCGAGGAGAGCCATTCCGTATTCCGCGGGAGAGCTCGGCTCTTCCCGCGCACATACTTCGCGACTCAATTGCCTTTTAAATTCAAGCCTTTTTTTGTAACTTGCGACTGGGATACGTCGAGTGGCGGATACTGAGCGCGAAAAAAACATCTCGGAGTAGTGGAAAAATTTACGATTTTTCCATTTACCTCTGAAAATGAGCTTTGATATAGATCGTATATGAACATTTATTATTATTATGGATTTATCGCACGCGGAACAACGTGTGAATTGTTACCTTATTACGGGAAATTTTACGTACTGATTTATTTAAGTATCAAAAAGAAATTGATTCGTTGTTTCCAAGTAAATTATATAGGAAATTGAAGGAGGAGACTCCGAGATCCAAACAAACCTCTCGTACTTTTGCACTCCGCAGAAAGTTTCGTGAAAAGATTGAATGGATGTAAGGAAACTCTTAAAACTTATTTTTATCGCAAAAAAGAACACACAAGCTAGCAAACTGTAAAAAGGCAACACTTGAAACTTTTTCTATAGCCAAAATTTTTGTATTGGATTTCCCACCATTTCCCTGATTAAGAATGATCAACGTGCACGCGCCGATTAATTGCTCCCCACGCCTTGAAATAAATAAAAAGGAAAGTATATAGGAAAATAAAGCCTCGCAAGAGCGAAGGGACACTGTGCTGCTTTGGGATGCAGGTCGCGCGAGCCGAGAAACAAATATCGGGGAGAAGTAATTGCTGCGAGGTAACATCAATCTAGGCCGCCGAGCCTAAGCCGTCGGTGACTGCAATGTTTCTTAAAAAAAAAAAGGAACATTTCAACGTCGTTAAAACCATTAACGAGGCGGCCGTAAAAAATTATTATCACGAGCTCGATATTTTACGCGAGCTCTGCTCTAGTCTGAGGTAAAATTTTATGATTAAAAATTATATAAGAATTTATAATGTATCAGGCATGTTCGAATAATTGGATTACATAATCCGTTATGTTCACTTACTTCGTGTGTCTATTCTTTTTGACTTGCACGTGTCTTGTAGGAGTTACAATAAGTAATTTTTTTTTCGTATGAAGGTACCTTAGTATTTGTGGTTTTAATACGATAATAATTTAGATTATAGTATTCTCAAAAAAAAAAAAAAAAAAAAGAATTAAGAATAATATTCAGTAAATACAAAGTGTTTATTCCACATGTGATGCGGAATAATCATGAAGCGGATTACGCACGGCCTGTTGGCGCAGCTGCTGTCGCCGTTAAGTAAGCGAAAGCAAAAAGATACGTCTCATTCGCTCAATGAAATAAATGTTCTGAATTTTTGGCTTTTTCCGCATTTTACGTAGATCATCAAGCTGTGCGTATAGAGCTTCACGATGATTCCGACTACTGCGGCTTTGTCCGCGGCTTTGTTACTGTGCTTGACGAGTATCCACTCAATAAGTAAGTTAATTTTCTCGTACGTAATATTTTCAGTTTTTTTTTTGCGTTGAGTGTAAAAAAAATCATGCTGAGTCGCTGTAAAAATGTATGTTTTTTTTTGTGATTTTACGTAAGCGCAAATGTTATCTGCATTGATAACAAATGACACAGTTTTACAATAATTTTACGCGTAAAGGTAATTTTATAGCCGACATTAAATTTCGACATCGAAGGATAAGTAAATTATATTGTTGCATGTTCAATACTTACATCGCATATTAATAGGAATTAAAATCCGTGAAAAATGAGTTGCAGTTTACGAGTGCAAAACATTTTAAATATAATTTACGAGGTGATATTCGGACAAGTGTGCAGGTAACAGTCATACATGCGAGTGGAAAATCATTTATTATAGATGTATACCAAGCGTTTTTTCGTGCTAAATGCTAAAACATAGCGAGTACAAAATTTTATTCTAATAATAATAACAACACTGATGGCACCAACAAAAAACTATAAAAACTTCAATATTTCGTAAACTTAATAAGCTAGCCCTTTTGCCGAAATGCCTTGCATATAAAAATGACAAATAAGATTACAAATAAAAAATATAACTAACAGGACTAATCAATTTTTCCCTTAAAGATGCCAAAGACTGTCAAATAAATTTGTCGAGCGACTTGCACCCATTGAACCCACCGATGTTATTGTCGCTGTCGGAAACTCCGAATTACGTATACCCAACAACGGCCGACTCTACGGAGATCGTAGTTAAAAACGGCAAGAAGTTAGCCATCGCCTGCCCGAGAAGAACGAACCGAGCGAGTACAAAATCGGCCAATGAAGGTATCCTACAGTTAAACGAGAAGAGTTTGCTGCCAAAGCGTGGCAGCGACGAGGTCAAATGTGTAGGTAACGATTTGGTCTTTAACGACGAACAGGCGAGTTTCGCGCACGTGAGCTGCGCCGAAAAGACTCGAGCCAGCTACAGTCCGATTCTGCGCGAGGCCGAGAGAGACTGTCTGAACGGAAATCGTTATGAGATCGGCTACGACCTGGACGATGGTATCTTTCTGCGGACGCTGGAGCTCTGCCATGACAAGGAAGAGGACAGGACCCTTTGGGCTCACGACGTCATTCAGCCTGTCAACACGAAGAGCAACAGGTTCAAGGTAGACAACAGAAAGTCTTTTAAGACCGGTAGCCTTTACAGTGACATATTGATGTACAAAGACCTACCGTACAATCTGGAACAAGCTTTTAAATCCCTGACGAAGGTTCTGAAGAGCGAGAAGAAGGCCAGCAAGTATCTTTCTCCTGTAGCGTGTAAGTTTATTTTATTGAACGGCTATATATAAAAAATGTCTATAATTTTTTATGGACACCGCATATAACGAAGTAGTGATTTTTCAGAAATT
>JAWWEP010042589.1:0-12183 GCA_035582995.1 Sycophila quercilanae | reverse complement strand
TGGGATATTGGTTTGAAAAAGTCATTTAGAAACTAAATTACTCTAAATGTATTTTTTGTTCGATGAATGAACGTTACTTAAAAATTGAAAACAAAAATTTACCTGAATTATTAACGAATCTTCTGTATGCCTACTTCAATCAAAAAATAACATTTTTAATTATAATACAGTTATTACAATAGAAGCCTATGATATTTACCTATTTATCAAAGAAAGTAAAGTTCATTTTAAACTCTTTTTTTTAACCGAAGGAAACAAATATTTCTATTCAAATGATTGAGCCAATAAAAATAAATGGAGAAAAATATACATTTTCATTTTTTTTTTTTTAATCAAAACATCACTCACTGCGTAAGTATCTTATGATAAATTCTCTTGAAACTTCCATTCCAGGATACATGCTTTCGGCATCGCTATCGTTCGTTTCGTTACCGATCATTCCGATACTTAAGGCTTTCATATTTTCGATGAACGAGACGCGAGAGCGCATCAACATTCTTAACGGCGAATATTTAATAGACCGCAGCAATCACTACAAAAAAATTTATCTTTTCGAAGGATTAGTGACCGCCTCGACGGTAATGGGCTTCAGCTCGTACGACGCCGTATACCTGGTCATTGTGGAGCACAGCTTGGGAATATTCGCCATTGTCAAGTGAGCTAATCCGGTCTAATATACAATCTTACGTCAATCGAGATTTCTGAGGTATATGCTAATTGTGCTTGCAGATACAGACTGCAATTGTTGGTCGATTTTTCCACAAACCAAAGATTGTTCGGCGTGAAAAAGAAAACGGATGCCTACGCGTGGGTGGTTGACACTATTCGACTGCACAAAGATGTGGTTGAGTTGAGTATGGTTCAGTGTTTAAAAACGACTTTACGAAATTATGTGAAAACGTGGCTTATTCAATTACTACTTTCGTAAAATTATTCAGATATTCTTTTTTTCGAATGACTTAATTTATTCATTAATATTATTATATAAATCTTAAGACTGATACGTGACTAATATTTTAAAATGCACAAATGATTCGCAAATCGTATTTTCAATGTAAAATCATATATATTTATATATTATATTAAAAAAATATATACAGTGTAGTAGTTTTTGTGAAATTCTCGAGCATATTCTTTATAATAAAATCCGAAGTAAGAATTTTTTGTATGACTAGACGCCTGTGATTTCTGCAGAATATTTCGAACAAAAAATTTAATTATATTTTCTTGGTAAGTAAACAAATATTGCCTAAGGGAAATGTACAACATTTAATAATTACCTTACACGTGTAATTAATTTACACGTTTTTATTTATTTATTGTTTATTGAGTTTTAATATTCTATTCATCCCTTATTACATTTATTCCTTGTTAAATTTGTTTGCGAAAATTGAGCTCGGTTTTTTAATAATTTTTATTATGTTTCAAAGTTTCATTCAACTCAATTAAATCGCGAAAGCAATCAAAAGCCCAGTAGTATTATTATTAACGTGACGAATTTTCTTGAAAAAAATTTTAGGTTTGCCGATGTCCTTGAAAACACTTATTCATCATCGTTTCTGATCGTGATATGCGCAAATAGTGGAGCTATGGTTTTTACGTCGATTTTAGTAAGCAACTCACTGAATTTTTCTTGCGGGGTTGTTTCAAAATAAAAAAAAAACTCTTACGCGAAAGTGATTTCTAGATTTTAATTCGTCTTGGAGACTTTATGGAAATGCAGAGACATGGAATGGTTTTATTTGGTTTAACAATGCATTTATTTTTCATGTCTTTGCCAGGGCAAAGACTCACTGATCACAGTTCGGGCATTTACCAGGATGCGTATGTAATACAAAAAAAAAGATAGTTTTTAAAAAATTATATATATATTTTTTTTTCAAACTGCAAATTAAGACTTCTAAAACTTTTTTTTAGTTATACAAACGAGTGGTACGCTGGTACGGAGAAAGTAAAGGCTCTTTTGAAATTTATGATTATGAGATCGACTAAACCGTGTGAATTGACTTGCGGCGGATTGTATGCTTTAAATTTTTCGAGTTTTGCGATGGTAACGATTTAATTTTTTATAAATATTTACGATACTTTTTTTTTTTTTAAATAATATGTTAAATGCATACATAGATCCCTTTTAAATAATTGATAAATATGCATAATGTATCACTTTATTTCAGGTTTTGAAATCTACAGCATCCTATTTTACAGTATTTTCGTCATTCAGATAAATTATGGTTTATTGTAAACTATTGCCATACAACATATTAGTTTATTTAAATCGGGGTAAAGATTGTAAATAATATATAATTATTATTTTTAAAGTGTAGTATTGTATGCATGCAGAATGCAGTTATTTTATTTATCCTTTCAATAATGTTCATAAAATTTTTCTAAAATAAAACGAACAAGTAGTATCATAATTTATAACAACATCCGACGTTGCTGAAAAGGTCGAGTAAGTCATTAAACAAATGAGTTAATAATAAAAAAAAAAGAATTTATTTGTGTTAATTCAGACTTCTTCAGTCTACAAAGAAGATCTATTTTTGCTCGGAAATGTCGAACAAATATTTAAAATCCTATTATTAATATTACTATACTATTTGATAGTGCATATAAATTTGTCTTTACTTATGGCTTCTGCTGTATAATTAAGAGTGTATTAAATTAAAGTGTCATATACCTCGAAATCATTAAGGTAAATCCAGTGTTCAGGAAATTAAGAAACGCAATGAAATTCAAATTTTATGACCTTGTAGTCGAAAAGTAATTATCCCCTAATATATTGAATACCTAACCCCGTGCGGGTCGAGGGTAAGTATCATTAACGCTGGTCGAATTTTACCTGCAGGGTACAGGGAAATTCTGCACCATCCTCGTTTCGACCCCCACTCCCTCGGACCCATTTCTACGAGCCTCTTCTTGAGCTAAAGATGGACAGTTCGAGTTTTGATTTTGTTCGAGACGCATCGTGGCTTGGAGTGCAGATACGCACGTAACACGTTTGAATATAAGTATTTTGCAGTTGAGTTTTCATTCAAATCGTTGTGTTTAATACTACTCGTTTAATCTTTCTTCAAAATAAATTAGTTTAAATTATTCGAGAATTCAAACTTCCCGCGCTTTGGGCGCAGATTACGTGGAACTGCGTTTCTGACGTAAACTACTTAAGCAAGATACTTCAAAGTACGTATATATAGTACGTTACGTGTGCTTTGAATCGGAGCATTTCAGAGCTCACCAGACTGCGATAGGAGCACGGCGTCGAGAACTGGAAACATTGTTTTTGAGACTTCATATATAAGGTAGTCAAAGTCAATACCCCAGATACCATTTCATTTATCATTATGACGTGATATGCAATGGAGCTGCACGTACAATGTATATACCACTGAAAGTGTCAAACATTGTGTTTTGTGAATAAAACGCAATACATTTTATCTGAAATTCAAAACAAATGGTGAGTTAAGGGAACGTTTTAAAGGTTGCAGTTATTAGAATTGAAGATTATTTCCTACGGTGGATACTGCCTCTCGTAAAAAATGGCCCAGGAAATACTAAGCAAAATGTTGAACTCCAACATATCGCCGAAACAAATCATTGACTGGTTGACGAATGAAAATTATGATGTGAGTTTATTTATCATTAAGTTGATTTTTAAGTTTATTCCTTATTGTATTTTAATTCTAGGTTAGGTTACTGAATTTTTATATTATGTTGTTTTAATTGCAACAAAGAGTATTAAATTTTTTATATAATTTTTAGGACACTGAGTATGTAGAATTCAATGAAAAATGCCCAAGAGAAGAATTTATTACCTTCTTTTTAAATTATTTGAGGGACCAATTTACAAGGTAACATATTTTTTTTATTGTACTAAAAACTAAGGTTGCAAATTAATACTGTTTTAATTATTTACTAAAGAATAATAATTTTAATGATGTGTGATTTATTTTTTTTGATAGCGTTCTTCAAACATATGCTGTTTCTAAGCAAACTCCAGCAAAAACGAATAAGTCTCAACCAAAAGTTATTAAAACTATTGAACCAATAAAAATAAGTGGAGAGAAAAGGAACATAAATCCAAATTTCGATGTGGAAATTTTGAATGACGTTAATGATCGTAGGAAGTTGAACTTAGAAAATCATATATCATTTCCTCAGCTCGGTGCATCACCTATTGAAAATCATTCTGGCTCATCAAAGAAGAATGCTTCGTATTCAAAAATGTGTAAAAATACAACTTCAACACCTGTAAAACAAAATTCTAGTAATTCAGATAAAGAACCCGGAAGAAATAATGAAAGTTTAAATACAAGTATTATGAATAATGTTAATGAACGCAAAATTAATGTAGGAGATGTTTCGTTCACAGTACAACCAAATCCATCGCCTATAGAAATTCGTTCATCACAGAAAACTATTTCTTATTCAAATATATGTAAAAATGCAACATCAACACCTAATAAGCAGAATACTAGTAATGCAAATATTGAAACTCCAAAAAATAATAAGAGTTTAAATAAAAGTAAAAGAAATTCTGCAGGGCATGGCATTATATGCCCTCAACAAAATTCATCACCATTAGATAGTTCTTCAGGTTCACCCAAAACAATAACGTATTCAAATATTTGTAAAAGTGCAACATCAACACCAATTAGACGGAATCCTACACGAATTACTACAGATGAAAAAGGTATTGATTCAAATACTCTATGAAAATAATTTCTATTATAATTATAATTTTTTATAATAATTATAACTTACGATTTTCAGGAAATAAGGAAAATGCAGTTTTCGGAGTTGTATCAAGACCCTTTACACAAAATCCTCAATTTGTAAATGTGTCTCCAATTGACAAATCTGTTGACAATGAATCTTTTAAAATTGAAAGAGGTCTTGTTAAACTAGAAAGGCAAAAAAAGCCAGAATCTGTCGTAAATAGTGACAAACCTATAAATGTAGAAAACAATCAGCCACGAATCAAAATATTGCAGAGAACTCCAAGTAAAGTTATACCGACAGCTACCATAATTATTCCTAACAGAGTTTTAGTTGAGAATGTTGAAAATTTAGACATATTAGCCGAATTGTACAGTGGCTTTTTAGATCATAATTTAATTTTAAATCCAATGACAGAATTATATTTTATTATTCAATTGATAACCACTCAATATGCTACACGCATTTCTTCTGATGTAAAAAATATTGAGAAGGCTGATAGTCAAAGCAAAGAAGTAAGTGAAGATTTGAGTAGTGCAAACAAAAATTTATCTCTGTTGAGAAAATCTTTAAATTTTGACGACTCATTGGAAAATATTAAATTTGATGATAGAAATAACTCTTTTAATAAATCTATTGACGAACTTGGTTGCCTAAGTATTGATGAAGATAATAAAGAAAGTTTTAATCACATCAATACAAAATTGAAAGAATGTTCATTGAATGAAAGTGACGTAATCAACGAAAGCAGTTTGGAGGAAGTAGATATTTCCAGAGATTGCGTTAAGTTGTATCTTCAATCTCCACATAATTGTGTGTACTTTTCGATACAAGTTCTTAATCACCAAAAGGCCTTTTTAAAATGTTTAGATAGAGTAACATTGAAATTGCTTTGTGAAAATAATCAAATTTCTGCATTTCAACCTGAACTCTGTAAATACTTGAACTCTATCTACAGTATCAAAGTTACAGAGTCACAGAAATTTAAATCATTGTGTAATAACATTGGGTAAGCTATTATTAACTGTGACTTAATTTTACCATATTTTATTACATTACTAACATAAAAAAAATTTCAGGTCAGGAGAGTTAAACGTGTGTTTTCAAATTGATACAGACAATAGGGCTAACTTTCCATCGTCCTTAGCATTTCAAAATTTCCGTAAACAGCGGGATATGTTTTATGAAATTTTGAAAATTTGGGAAGATAATCATTTAACGTCAGGTTGGACGTTTCAGATAGCTTTAACTGGTAAAATAAAAACGATGCTTTCATTGCACGTTGACGTTACAAATTTTACCCATTTTGCGCGTCTTTTTAAATCACAAATGCTCATTTCATGCATCGAAAGTGGACAACAGGTAAATATGTGCAGAAATAATCTAAACTATTCTTTAAGTATAAATAACAAAAATATTTACTATTTTTTTTTTCAAATCTAGGATTTATTGGACGACGAAACTGAGAGCATTTTAAAAAATTTAAAAGTCAGTAATCCTGAAAAATTAAATCAATTACAACGAAAATTAGTTACTCCAATGTCACAGAATGGTCCAGTTCCTTTGCCGTCATTTCCTGGAATTCAAGAATTTTATAAAGATTTTATTTTATATGCATCAAATCAAATGTTTTATGTGTATTTAGAGGATACATTTATAAGTGAAATTATGGAACTTAGTACTACAAAGTTTGCTGGCAGTGATATTGAGGAAACTGGTAAAATTTATTTTTTTTAATTTTTCTTTTATTTTAATTATTGTAATTATATCAACTAATTCTTGCCATTTGCAGAAACTGATGTCGATCACCAGACAAAGCAAAACTTCGTTGTTTGTTTAACAAGCTTAAGATTGCTTTCGAAATTTTTGGGATTCATAACATCTCTGCCATATAGATCTGAGACTAGTATGCTGCCAGAAGTGATAACTTCTCAAGTGTCTTTACGTAGCAAGGTATTGAAATTGATAATAATTAAAAATTTTCATATTTTTTATTTTATAACTAATTAACTATTATTTTTTCAGTGTCTGCCACGTATTGATTTACAAAATTGTCTTCAGACAGCGGTAATAGAAGGAAAATTGTCATTGACAGTACCATGGGTAGTCGAATATTTGGCAATGATGGATCATGCAACCCTTCGAACACCATATTATAAAAAAGTATTAGAAATGCTGTACTGTATTTACCGAGCTTCTAATTACTATGCTGTAATGAACTCTTCAGAATTTATGTCACAAAAGGCATCTATTTTGGTGAAGCTAGCAATTGGTTGGTTGTTTGAATTACCGAATTTCCCTACAGAATTGTATTATACTTGGCAATCAAAGTATAGTGATAAAACCTTGAAAATGATATGCGATACTCCGCAACTCAATAATACTGAATATAGTATCGATGAAGCGGAAACGTCGGTTGTTTCTGTAAAGCATTCTTTATTTTTGGACAAATTACAAATGATTGATGATCGAATTTTGTATAGTTGTTGCCCATATTTAAAAGAGTTGAACATTTTACTGACTCCAGGTAATTCAAATGTAAATAGTAGTATTTCATGTAGACATGTTACTCCTGTTACTAGTCAGTTACAAAAGCCAATAAAGAAAGCTAGTATAAAGCATTTAGAGGTATGTACAAAAATAAACTGCTAAATTAACGTATACTTTTTCTTACTGGTAATTAATGATTTTATATTTATAATAGATCCAGTTAGAAGAAGCATTTTTCCATGGTCAACCAATGTCTACAAGAAAAACTGTAGAATACGTTTCAGAAAGAGTAGCATCTAGTTGTGTTAAATATATTTGTAATAATTTATTACCTGTTGAACGACAAAAAATTTGTGATGAATTGAAAAATAATTATGAAGAGTTACAAAAACAGGGCAATCCTTTGGAAACAAACAGCGAACAAATAAAGGTAAAAAAAAGCAAATTTATTTATTTTAAATAACTGAAATATGTAAAATAGAATGTATTAAATATTTTCGTTATTTGCAGAAAACGTCAGCAAAGCATTTAAGTTTATTGGCAACTAAAGCAGCAGGAGCTCTTAAAATAAAAAGTGAAGAGGTGATTCCTAAAATGTGTGAATCTCGTGTTGTTCAATCCATCGAATCGTTATTGGCTGAAGATTGTTTAATACCCGTTAAAAATATGTGTGCTAAAATCACATATAGAATGGCTATGGAAAGAATAGATCAGTGGATTCAATCACACATTGTTGGAGGTGCTACTTTTACGAAACATTTGGAAATGGAATTAGAAAGAGGATTCAAAAATAATGATGAAAGTGCAAATAATAGAGACCACAATCCAAACGTCTCCAGTCCTACAGAAATTATGCACGTTTTAAGGGTACAAAAGTTTTTATTTAAACATTTTTTTAAATTTAATAATAAATATGTCTAATGTGATTAAATTTATATTTTTTCAGTTGTACATTTGGAATTTGTTAGAAACGAAAGGCGCATCTTTAACAATGGAATGCGTATCCAATTTTTGGGATCAACTTTTTTATTGTTTTACAATGCGATCTGACTTGAAGTCACTGGCGGAAAAAACAATTTCTTATTTAAGCATTGATTTTTGTTTATTCTTATGTAAGTTTTGATTTTCAACAATTTTTTAACAAATTTGTGAATGTCTTATAAATAATGAATTTTTTATATTTAGTGACATACAGAATGGATTTATTTACACCAGACATACAAAATAAAATAATAAAGGCTTGGAAAGTAGAGACGGTACAAATTTCTGAGCCAGATTCGCCTTTATTAAGGATTCTTAGTCCAAGAAATATTATGATTTTATCAAGTACACCTGATAATCAGGTGTGGATGAGATGCGGAAAATTTTTGAAATTGTTACTGAAAGAATGTATTTTACCGATTGATTCCCTGAGTGAACAAGCTGTTTCGGTATTCAGAGACGAGTGGCCAATTGTAAGTACATAATTTAATGTATTAAAATTTTGCGTTATAACATTTTATTATTTATTTATCAATGAATAGGTATTAATCCTACTGCATTCTCTACAATATTTGAAAATTTATAGAAAGCGCCAATTATTATTCAAAATTATAACAAAAAATTCTTTCACTTTTTAGCCAATAATGAAAAACTTGTCAGTGTGTTTAAAAGAAGCGATAGACGGCTTCAAATCGTCAGATGAAGAAACTGAAAGAATAAGATACTTATTAGGATGGGTCGCTGGAGCATACAATGATATGGATCTTGAAAGTTTTGGTGTTTTTTAGTTTTTTCAACGGATTCTTTAATGTTATTGTGAAACGAAGAGTGAATGCGAGAGTGTGGGTGCAGGTTGTGATTTATGCGTGATAAATTATAGAATATTTCATGAATTGTACAATTTAAAACTTTCTTAATCAATTGTATAAATACTTGAGATTTTGACAATATATTTTCTATGTGTGTAAAGTCTATTGAAATAACATATACCAATAAATAATTATAGCTGTTTATTTTATAAAAAGCGCTTCTTTATTTCTTCAAACTATTTGCCTACAAGATCTAAAAACAGAAGCGTCGAAAACGTCGAGACCGCGTAGAAAAACTATGGGCAAAAGAAATTAAATAAATATTGAACGTTTATTTACTTTTTTTTGTCTATCTCCTAGTCTTTTTTCGAGAAACCTATGGAAGTCAACCTAAAAGTCTGGGATAGTGACTTTTTCAATTAAACTTACACTATAACAGACTCATGCAAGACTTGCGTACCTCTACTCTTTTAACATATTGTATAAACAATACATTCGTGTGATTTTTGTAATTCTTCTTTCAAAAACAAAAAGTAGCGAAATGGCAAAATGGCTCAGAATTCAGGCAAAACTCAATGAAATCGCAGGAATTCGAAGCAGCGATTATGAATGTGGCGTATCGTCATGATCCGCTGGGGGCCACGAAGCGATTGGCTGAAAGAAAAAAAGCGAGCCGACGAGCCAAACAAAAATACGGGCGCGCGTCTTAACGAGCGGAGTTTGCAAAAGCGCGAGTTCGTTAGGGAGGATAGCATTGAGGGTGCGATGGGAGGGTGAGACGACGCGCTGACGCGCGCGGCTCGTTTATTAAAGACGCCGAAGGAATAGCAATGAGTCCGTACGGAGGCGGGCGCTATCTACTCGCCGTTGCTCCGCGCGGCCGCATCGGGCCACTTTTTCGTGCGCGCGCCCCCGCGCCTCTAGGTATTACAAGGGTCGCGCTGCCCCTCGCCCTCGTAAAACCTTGCAATTACGATATAAATCATCGCTGATTGCTTCGCAATATGGCGCCTCGCCGCGCTTTAGCATATTACCGTCCTTTAGCTTTGGCCTCTGCTCTTTCCGTTGCTGTGCTAACTTTTTCGTTTTGGTTCCAATGCTTTTTTATGTATATATACAAGGATCAGCGGTTAAAAACGGCGATCGCGGTGCTTTGACATTGTTCTTCATTGTTGAAATTGTTGTATGCGAGATTGTAAGTTAATACACGGTTACTTCGAGGATTTGGATTTACAACAATTAGAAGTGTATAACTCGAATAAATTTGTATCTTTTTTAAATCGTTGAATATCTCGCGAATGCAATTTTTAAGTGCAGGACAAGCTTAAAATTCATGAGAAAGTAGATGTAAAAGTTTTTTTTTTTTTAAATAGATTCTTGTAAACTGGTTTATATAGCTACGAAAAATTGAAAATAATTAGATATCGAACAAAATTGAATTTAAAATGTATGTACATACACGTATAAATTAATTATATGCAAATATGTTTAAAGTACCTATACTTTTTCGAACACTCGAAGACCACAAGGAGAACTTGCTCATAAAAATTACGCTAAAGCTCCTCCTGTAAAAATTACGTAATTTTTCCCTAAATCTTGGATCTTGGTTAAATATTGTACTTTTTTTACAAGAAAAGCTCTACTGCAGATGGGCTCAGATTTGTAATTTTTATAGAAAAGTTTTGTAAATGGCGGAGTTTCGTACTTTTTCAAAGAGAAGTTCTGTACTAAATGGCGAAGCTTTGTTCTTGTTATATGAAAAGCTCTGTAAATGGCTTTGTACTCTGTACTTTTTCAATAAAGCTTTGTAAGTGGTGAAGCTTGGTACTTCTAAACAGGAAAAGCTCTGGATAATGTTTTACAAGAAAAGCTCTGTAAAAATTACGAGGATAATTTTCTCGTAACAATTACGAAGTTTTCTCGTAAAAATTACGGAGCTTTTTCCTTAAAAAATTAGAAAGCTTCGGCTACCGTTCAAACTTCGCAGTGCTTGCAAGCCGTCGTACCAGTATATTATTTTTTTTACGTAATTTATAGGGGGAGCTTCTTCCGTAATTTAAAAAAAAAAAAAAATTATGGTGAAAAAGAATAGGTACTTATATCGCTTCACCAACGCGAAGCTTTCACCTGCACACGCAGTAAACCCACAAAAAAATAAAGCTTCCGCACTAGGCATAGAGAACTTATAAAGTCACGACAATCGTTGGATTGTTCAAAAATAAATTAATCTTCCGACTGAAAAGAAAAGGCGCGAGCATCGATCGACGCAAGCTCCCCGTCGGGCGTTTCGAAAGCTCGAGGGCGACAAACGCCGCGCGGAGGGTCTTTTCGCGTCATCAATTGCTCGTGCGTCGGTGCGCGTCCCTGCCCCGGGGCTGCCCCCGGTCGCAGGTGCGTTCATCCACCCCCGTCCGTTCGCTGCGCAGATAGAGGAGCCCTCCTCCTCGTTTTCTTCCTCGCATTTCGGGTGGCGCCCCTTCCCCCGTCGCGCGGATATATCATTCGCGTATATATCCCGATTGTAAGGAGAATATAATGCGCGCGCGTCAACGCTCGCCCCGAGCTGCGCTCGTAAAACTCGCTCGCTGACAGTTTTATCTTGAGGCTGGAGGTTCTCTCAATTTCTCCTTCCACGGTAATGACTTATTCAGAATGCCCGTCGCACCTTTTTTCCCCTTTTATCGCGACCACTCTTTCTTTCTCACGGAGGACTGCGTTTTTTTTTTTTTTTTTTAAACTTAAACTTTAAACTTAAAATCGCTGAGGTTTATTTAAATAATGAAGTATGATTATTTTGGAGATTATTTAGCTTGAAAAAAATCGTCGAGTTTTATTTAAATAATGTGAAATATGATTATTTTGTAGATTATTTAACTTTAAAAAAGTCGTCAAACTTTTATTTAAATAATAAAAAAAAGATTATTTTGGAGATTATTTAATTTAAAAAAGATCGTCGAGAATTATTTAAATAATATGAAATATGCTTATTTCGCAGATTATTTAACTTAAAAATCGTCGAGCTTTATTTAAATAATAAAATATGATTATTTTGTAGATTTGAGGCACAGAGAGAAATCCTGTATTAAATTTTAAAATTTTTATGAGAAAATATCAAGAGGCGCGGTAGCGCCTCGAGGCAAGTATAAGTTCGAAGAACGACTTGCCTACGAGGCCGCAGCGCGCG
>JAWWEP010042567.1:0-12187 GCA_035582995.1 Sycophila quercilanae | reverse complement strand
TAAAGGAATTTTTGATTTAGCAGTTTTTAATTGACACTTTTATTAATAGTCTCTTGTCTTCCGTAAAGCATTATAATTATAAATAGTGTAAGAAAACTTTTCTATTGTTTTTTTTTAATGTTTATTATTATTATAAATATTTTATTCACTTATAAAACTGAGTAAGAAATTTTAATTATTTTCATTATTAATATTACTTATATTTTAAAAATTAAAATATAGGTAAAGAAAGTAAATATTTAAAATCTTTATTGTATATTTTATTTATTACATGGAAAACAGTTTATAAGAAAGCTCATGAAATAAATATGTCAATATTATGTGTTCAACACTTTTTTCTATTATTATATGTCCTATAAAATTCTAGGAAACCCTTTACAATAGGTAAAACCGATTTATTTTAGATTTAGATTCGTTTTTATCCAATTATTCAAAGAATCGGACTTTGTTTATATTTTGATATTTTGACGGCAAACATATTTTTTTACCAAATGAATGAGCAGGATAATCATTATTGAAATTTGAAGATTAATACATAATAATGATTAGCATAATACATGTTTTTTTATTACTGATAAATATGTCAATAAATCATTGTATTTAACTACTTTCTCACCTTTTTTACGCTTTATCAGCTCAGGTGATTAGTTAGCGTAAAAAGTTATCACTAATTATATCATTTAATTTTTTTTTTAATTTAATAATAAGCTAAGACTTGCTTCTCTAGTAGCTGATTGTTTTGATAAAATCGTAATAAAAATGAAATGACATTGAATAAAATTTATAAAATACGTTAATTTTGAGGTGATACTGACTGTCTGTTGCTTCAAAATATGGAAGAAAAAATTATTCAAAATAGAATTTCTTAGGGGAAGTAATTTGCATTGATAAATATTCAAAAATTGATCGAATGTTTAAGTGATTATAAAAAGAGAAACTAAGCAGACACGAATGATTATTATTACTAAAAAAATAAAAATTTGCATTCACTGCTATTACGAAACGAAATAAAGTGCTGCTTTTTTTTATACTATATTCCCTCAATTTTACATTTTTTGTTTACCAAAAATGGCACGCGAAAAATAAATCGATCATTTATTGGAATCCGGTCATAACTAAACGCTTGCAGTGATGGATATTTTCGATACTTTTTGCGATTTCACATTTTTCATAAGTCAAATGGCACTTGGCAACAATAATCGCGCTTCAATGTCACAACTATTATATGGCGATCTACGACTTATCGTAGCTCGTCGAGGAGAAAAAATTGAGACCGTCGGAAATGTAAAGCAGAGAAAGGGACCGCTCATTGGTCACTCATTTGATAGCATCTATAATAGAGATATTATATATATTGGTATTTTTTAATCGAAAAAATACCGATACGTCTAAAGTCCGTTGAACTCGAATGCAAGAGGAAAAAACCAATAATCTTTATTTTGAATACATCCAGCAGTTTTTTTTTATTCAGTCCATCACTCATGTGAGTTGCTTTACAGGCTTTCAAAAAATTATATATAGACATTTTCTGTTGCTGTGAGACAAGATAGTATAGATAGAGAAAATCTTTCAATTTTCTTGAAAGTTCAAATCTCCTAGCAGCTACCGTTATTTGACTTATTAATTTGTCACACAATCACGGTAATAATGAAATGAACTCAAGAGGGTTAAAAAATTAATCAATTATTATAACACTCAAATAAATTCTTCAATTAACAATTAACAAACTGCACGCAATCAATACAGTCTCGAACACACGAAGCGATTGATAATCACTATTTCTACAATGTGAGTCAGAAGCACGAGCACTTTAAAGTATTCTGATGCATTGCGGATTTCATTATTTTTCGTCCTGACCTCATACTTGAACTTAAATTATATTTAAGCCGTCTTATTTAAGTATCGTCCTCTCATCTATTTTGCCAGTTTTCCGTCCACCGGAGAAAGAAGTTCATCTCGCGCATTGTCCATGCTTCACTTATATAATTAAACGGAATAAATAATTCATTGGACAATCAACAAAACTTTTAATCGAATCTCAAAAGATATGTAGTGCATTTGGTCGATCGGCCGGCGGCGGAAAGAAAATTTCGTCTGTCCGCGCGATCTGAGCGGATAATTCAACGATATTCGCCTCAACATATTAATTGATATTGGCGCGCTTATTGCGGGGTTTGAGCGTAAGCACCGGATAAGCGCAGCTGATTATTCCGTATGCCTTGCGCTTATAAGGTGCATCGTGTCCCCTCATTTCCGCATGCAGACCGCGCTTACATGTCGGAAAAAAATTTAGAACGAGGAAGACAAATTGTTAGCATCATTTTTTTTTAAAGGCGACAAATCGAAGTTCTTGTCGGCTGAGTTTGAAATGCGTATAATCTGCGCTCGGGCTTATGAATTTTAATGATGCTCCATTGCCGTTGTAAATCTGGTGTTTTTAATTGTGAAAAATCTAATGCTTCGGCTAATGTATAAAATTAATGAAGAATATCGCTTGAATTATCCCGATTGACGCGCGGGAGGTCGGAATAATAATTTTAGTATTGAATGTTGTGTAAACCATAAGGAAATGCTATTTCAATGTTATCTTTTAAATACATTTTATTATATGCTTAATGAATGATTTATGCATTGTGTTACCTGGGGTATGGAGCAGGAACCGAGGGATTAGTAGACTGTGGAGAGTATAAAAAAAATTTTTGTTAATTTTTTTTTTATAATCCTGACTTTGATGCAAAATTATGCATAATTTCATAATGTTCATTTCCGATGATAAGTATAATCTCCCCTGCAGCTTAATATTTCAGTGTATCTAATTTAGTGCTCTCACATGCAAAGAGTCTATCAGAAAGGCCATGAAACTTTAATTACACTTAAGTGTTTTAAATAAATGTAAAATTAAAAAGTAATAAGTGTATTTACTTATGCACCAATTGTATTGAGCAATTTAATAAAATATTGCCGATATTATATCAGTATTATAAAAAATAATGCGGAGTGAGAAAATCAATCTGAACTAATTCAATAATGCAAGATATAAAATTAATTTGTTTATTTATTATAGTATTAAACGCTTAAAATATCTTTTACATTGTTTATTGATATTAAGTTATAATATTGTACAAACATTGGTAATGAAGTTGTTATCTCGATTTAAACTGAAAAATTTACTCGTTTGATTTTAATTATAAAATATAGTACTCTATGTTCGATTTAATTTGTGGCTTAAAAACAAGAAATACAATTATTTTATTTACTTGTTCAATTAACTTATTTACTAATTAAATTAATAAGTCAAATATTTGTGTTAGAATATGAAAAAAAAAACAATATTGAACACGTTGTTTCCAACAATAGATGATACATTTTTGAAGTGAATATTGACGATATTGACGATTGGATTTCTAGTTATACATCTGAAACATTTATAAAACTTCTTTGAAGTGTATCTAACATAAATTCGTATGCAAATTTTGCATAAATGTTTGATTATCATTTAATATAGGAGTTTCGCAATGAAAAATATGCAGATGATTGATTTGTCTTAGTAGCTGATTTCCAATTAGAATATCTAGGCGTAGCAACGTTAATTGATTATGGTAATAAATGATTGTGAAGTTTATCGACTTCATTGTTGTCGCGTCTATATACTATAAACATTTTGATCGATTGATCCTTGGTAATTTATTTAAATGTTTAACATTTTTTTTTTATTACACCATACTTAGTAATTAAATACTACGCAACGCCTAATTCGAATTATTCGTATAATGTTTCAAAGAATAAAAATAATATAATTATGCACTTCACTTAACTTTCCTATTATTATTTAATTCATAAAAAAATCTTAAATATAGACATTTCTATTCACTCTGTTTCTTTCAACTTCGTGCAAGGCCTGAAAAATAATCCTTGACTATTCTTATCCTTTCTTAGTCTTTTTTCGCTCTATCCTTTTTAGTAGTAAAAAAAAAACTATAGGAAACAAAAAATAAATATATCAATTTAATTTCCTCGATTTAAATAAAGAAAATGTCGTTTAATAAAGCACGTATTAAATATTAACTGTCCGCGCCAAATATTCAAACGGGCGGAGATGCGCGAGATCCGCGCGCATGCGCAGCCCACCACCGTCTATGCGCGCGCATCCCCCGTCCTCCGTCCCTCTGTAGTGCCTAGAAGACACACAAGACACAAGGAGCGGCATCCATTTTAGTCGACGTTCTCTACTTCTCGTCGTTTAGCGCGTGTCTCTTTCTTTTCGAGCGACCTCGGAGTGTCGTTCATTTATTTCGTTTCCCGCCAAGCGTTCTCGACGTCCGCGATCATGTCCTCGAAAGGCTAGAGCTCAACGCCAGCCCGCGATTTACCACTGCACCCGGAGATACGTAGTTAGTAGCACAAAGCAGAGCGGATCAACTGCAGCAGCAGCAGGTTTCGTGGAAGGAGACGAAAGAGGAGATCGAGTTCCAGCACCGACGGCAGCGGACTCCGTCCAGCCCCTATCCTTAGGTATGTCTGAAAGCGAAGCGTTGGCAGCGTCGCAACAAAAGCAACAACAACAGCAGTTTCAGCACCAGCTCGGCGCAGCCTCGATGGCGAACATGGCCTGGCAGTATCCGCAGAACAACATGCACCTTTACTCCCACTACGCTGGGTGAGTCCGCTGTGTATACATGGTATTTACTAGTACATTGTGTCGGTGACTGTATAGGTGTATGAAAATAAGTTTTGCACGCTTGTATGCGTATTTAACCGTTCGCGCTTCCCAGAAATGGCTGCTTCGATTAGGTTTTCGGATACGTGCTCTTCTTTTGCACCCGATACTTGCCTTTATTATTACGTGAGTCTCGCGGCCGTTCAAAATATCTAGTGCTAGGGAGAGAAAGAGAGAGAGAGAGAGAGAGAGAGAGAGAGAGAGACGGAATATTTAGATGACTGCATAGTTGCTTAACGAGTTTTAAGAAAATGTACTTATGTGAGAAATGGGGTACTACAGCGTGCTCCAGTGTTACTGGAAAGGTCTTTGTTTATTAAACACGTGCTGACATTTAAGGTCAAACTTTATTTAAAACGATTTAATGAGAAATTAAGTAGGGTAGAAACAGTAGAGTTAGTTACGCAAAATTATTGTAAATTAAATTTGTTTTAATTTCTTGGTAATTTTAGTTTCTCGGAGTAAATAATTTTGATAAATTTCTTATTTGTGTTGTAGGCAAATGTATGGACAAAACTACTCTCATCAGAGCCAAATGTATTACCAACATTATGGCATGATGGGCTACGGACAATACGGACATGGACAAATGTCAGGACAAGGATTACAGCAACAAATGGGACAACAACAGGTACAGGTACAACAGTCGCAACAGCAACAGCAGCAGCAACAACAACAACAGCAGCAGCAGCAGCAGCAGCATCAATCACAATCCCATCAACAGCCGCAGCATCAACAGCAACAAAATCAACAGCAGCAGCAACAGCAAAAGCAACATCAGCTGCAGCAGCAACAGCCGCAACAGCAGAACAATCAAGGAAAACAGCAGCAGGAGCAGCCTCCCGTCCCACCTATTCCGATGACCTTTGACGATGATTCTGACCTACCACCCCTTCCTCCAGGACCTCCGCCTCCACCAAACCAGTTGCACACAAATCAGCAATCTCCTCACAATCAGCAAACTCAACACAACCAACAATCTCCACATACTCAGCAATATAATACCTACAACTCTTATCCTTACGGTGGCTGGAATGGTGTGCAACAATCAGATTCTTCTCGTAAGTTTAATTTTTAATACTTATAATGTCATATTTTTTTAAGAGATTTTATGCAAATCATTAAAGAAGTATATTTTGTAATAGTAACATAGTGTTATAGCACTTTTATTTTTGTTTTACATTTACAATTGTAAAAATTGCAATAAAATATTTCAGATTTCAGCGGAATTCGATTCAATCTACCACACAAAAAGACCGGGCTGGGTTTCACAGCTCCGTTAAGCAACAGTGGCGCAGCCAAGAAGAAGCGTAAGCGGAACAAACAACAAAATCTAGCAGCCCAATACAATAACTTTCAGCCAACACTTCCCAATACCTCGGTACCGCCACCAAACATGTTCGGACCGCAACAGTCAGCTAAGATTGATTTGCCCCCGTTACCACCTCCGGCGAAGGTTGAGAAACCGCCTACGCCGCCGCCCATCGATGAAATTAGTGTACCCCCCGAGCAGCCGCCTCTTCCCAAACTACCACCGATAAATACGTCCCAGCCCCCGCCACCGCTGCCCCCAACACCAGTCGCGACGCCAGTGCCTCCCCCCAATGTCTTGACGCCGACGAAGCCAAACACGCCGATGTCGATGCCGCCGTCCCCCGCTTTACCGCCTAAGCCCCAAGTCCCCAATCCCGTCGGCGAGTGGCCCGATAGCCTCAAGAACTACGTAAACCGCTGTTACGAGAAGTGCAAGACACCTGTAGATAAGGATCAGGTCGAGATTATCCTGAAAGGCAAAATCACGCGCTCGGCCAACGACGGCTCGCTTTGGGTAAAGGACTGGGACAGAGAGCCACTGCCCAGCATACACAGCGAGCGTATGACTATGACGATCAAACCGCTGACGGTGACGGTGTCGCCGAGCGGCCAGCGCAAATCTGGCCTCTCGATGACACTCGGTGCCCGGCTTGGAGCCCGGGCCAGCTTAGGAAGCACGCCGATGGGACTCAATAGCGCGGGTTCTCACAGACGTTCAAAGTCAAAGAGCCGCTCGAGGTCGCGCTCGGTCTCCCCGGCACCCCGCAAATATCGCCGCAGCTCCTCCTCGTCGAGCGAGCGCGACTACAAGCAGACCGTGTCCTCCAACAGCGGAGCGCCGGGCTCCAATCAGAAGAATAAGAAGCTCGGTCGACACTCCATGGGTAATGTCAACTTCAACGCGGGCAATAACAAGCAAAACAAGAAGAACAATAAGAACAATAAGAAGATGAACAAGGCGAACTGTCATTTCTACTCGGAGTTCGGTATTGTTCACGGCCAAGTCGAGGAGTTCGGCACGAAAGAGAAGCTCCAGCAGAGAGCGGCTCGCTTTAACGATGCTACTTCCAGCTCGAAGCATCGTACGCCTCAGGTGATCAACAGCATGATCAAGGACGATCCGACCGCGGAGTTTGACTTTACTGGGCTGCACATCGTGGGAACTTGCAAAGACCTCGAGAAGCCCTACCTACGTCTCACCTCGGTAAGCTGGATTTTTCTTCTTCTTTTTTTTTTTTTTAAACAGATAAGAGAGTAAAGTCGAGGGTTTAATTCACGTTATATTGATTTCAGGCACCGGCACCGTCAGCGGTAAGACCCGTTAGCGTGCTTCAAAAGTCGTTGGCCCACGTTAAGAGTCGCTGGGTTGCCGAACAGGACTATCGATACGCGTGCGATCAGTTAAAATCTATTCGTCAAGATCTCACGGTACAAGGTATTAGGGACTTGTTCACAGTTCACGTTTATGAAACACATGCCCGAGTCGCGCTGGAGCGCGGCGACCACGAAGAGTTCAATCAGTGTCAAACGCAATTAAGAATGCTCTACTCAGAAATCGGTGGAGAAAATCGCTGCGAGTTTGTTGCCTATCGTATACTCTACTACATCTTCACGAAAAATACGTTAGGTAATAATTTATATTTTTGATGTACTTCAATTTATTTTGTAAAAATTTAAAGATAATAATAAAATAATTTTTTCGTTGCAGATTTGACGACAACACTCGCAGCGCTTACAGAAACTGATAAAAAAGATGAATGCATAAGTCACGCGTTAAAAGTCCGTTCGGCTTGGTGGTTAGGCAATTACCATAGTTTCTTTAAACTTTACAAAACAGCTCCGAGAATGGCCGCGTTCCTCATGGACTGGTTCTTAGCCAGAGAGAGGAAGATTGCTCTTAAACACATGATTAAAGTGTATGTATTTACCCTTTTATTGTTTTTTTGAAATTATGCTATCTTACGCTTTTGCGTCAAGATTTCTTATACATTTTTCTGTGATACAAAATGCATAAAAGCGATTACAAAAGCTAAAAATTACGTATGTTACTTTGTTATTTTTATTTTATTTAGTCACTTATTTTTTTTATATTTAGTTCTTGTAATCGTATTTATAGTTATTACTTTACTTTGTTTTTGTTTTATCATTTTATTGTCTTACGTTAAGATTTATGTGAGCGATTACAAAAGCATTACTTTTACATTATTTTTACTTTAGCATCTTATCTCCAGCGCATGCATAGAAAAGGCTGGAAGCTTTCTCAGTCATCAAAACTGAATAAAAAGTTTTATCGCATAATTTATAATTACAATAACCTTTAGTGATATGCGAGAAAAGAAAGGATTTTAAATTAATCTTCTGTAGTTCTTGGTGACGCAAAATGTTTTTCTCGAATTAAGCATATTTTTTGCAGTTTTCACGATTTTTTCTGCTCTTTTATCACTCGCACAGAGTGGCTTGTTCTTCATGCATTAATTCCTATTTCAAAATTTTACTTTAGTGAATTTTACTTTAAAAATGTTTTATTGTATTTTGTAATCGCGCATGGTGAATTTATATATAACCCAAATGTTTCACTTTCACAGCATATATATTATTTAACTAAAATGTTACGGGATATGTTGTTCTGGAAAAAAATCAATCAAGGGATTGAGAGGAGTGTTTCCAGTGGCATACAAGGACTGGGGTCATGGGAATTAACTGTAATCAGATTTCTGTTTCAGGATTCCACCGCACATCACTAAAAAAATTTAAAACCAAAATTAGATTTAAAGATATATATTACTTATAATAACCATCGTATCATCATCGTTGGAATTTGACTAATCTTTTGATTTCTTCTATTGTTTAGCTATCGGCAAAATTTGGCGATCGAATTCATCGTAGCGGAATTGGCGTTTGAATCATTGGAGAAGTTTAATGAATTTGTCGCTGAGTTCGGTTTGGCATTCGCCGATGCCGAACGTAAGCAACTTGACTGCAAGACGAGCAGTTCCTCTGTAGGTGCTTGGTAGATCGAGAGAATGAGAGAGTGCGCAATGGCCAAAGCCCGCCCGAAATCTTTGCACAGTCCAAAGCTTTTCCCCTTCTTTAACAAGCGAAACGTCCCGTTTTTGTGGACGATCTCGCCTGGGAGCTCTAAAAGTAAAAGTGCAAGAATCACGTCGAAAGATCCACCGTTGCATATACATTCGAGTGAATGTAATGTCCATATCTCGTGACTCCTTGAACAATTAAAAAATTAAACGGAACAAGAGAACGCGAGATGGCAACAACGAAGTCTTTAAACAGGATTTAGCAAAACATGGAGTTCCAAAGGATTGACGGAGGATACAATATGCAAAGAAACTAAAAGCGGTACAGTCGAGATAGAGTTATCGCTATAGAGCTATCGCTTGCGAATCCTATATTTGGAATGGGACCGATGGCTTCTCAATGTGTACATATATACATAAAAAGATGAGGGTAGACCGTGACGTGCTTTTCCAAATATGTGATTCGACGCTCGAGGTGATCTTTGTACAAAGTCCATAAGTATGTAAGATATACGAGAGAAAGAAAGAGAGAGAGAAGGTGAGGTGAGCTTCGAAGAGTTTCTTTTCGAATTTTCGGAGACTACTAGACGATTTATATCATGTAAATCCTTCATTCCCGGCGCGCCCATCCGCGCGCCGCGACCTATTTTTTATTGTTTTGTACAGTTTTATCACTTGAATCGATGCATCTTTCATCGAGCACTGTAAATATGAGTGCGACGAGTAAGGCTTGCTCATCGTCGAAATTGTACAGCCGTACGCATAAGACATTTTCACTGGAATTTCCTGCGGAAGTTCTTCAATGATTTTTTTTGCTTCGTTCGTATGCACGTGCCAGTGCATATACTTCTTAATTTCTTCTGCTTCAGCTCTCACCCGACGCTTATGATTCGATTATCAGGGAAATTTGTTTCTTAACAGTATTCCGCTATACCAGCCTCCTTTTCATTAACAACTAAAACATTTGGTCTGATTTTTCCGATGGGAAGAATATTGTGAGTTTTAAAAGTTTCAAAGAAGATTATGGAGAATAAATGGAGCATCGTGGTTTAACAAGCGAATTTTTGGACTACCGGGCAATTTTTTTCCATCGTCATTAAATCAAAACAAACAAAAAATTTATATATATTTTTATATATATATAAATACTTATTTACGCGCAAAACTCAAGGCAGACTGACCACCGCACCTACAGGGATACTACTGGAGGATAACAACACGGAAGAAGAGAAGAAGGCAATTAGGATTACGGGATACTGCTAGTTTCGTCATGCAACACGTGCACTTAAGTACGAAATTATCGGCAATGCTTCATTCTACCGCAACTTCATTTACCATCTATCTGTTTGTTAATATTCATATTACTGTTAATTTTTACGAAATAAAATAGTTATATGTTACCATAAGTGCAAGGATGCTGATGGATACATCGCTGACAGAATGGGAGAGTGAGTAAACGTGATTGTAAATAAATAATTAAATAAAATTTTCATTAAAAAATTAAATATCGCTTTAACAAAAACGCTCTACTCTTAGAATCTAATGAAATTTTAAAGCATATTATGAATATAAATGCCAACCAGCTGAATATGTACATCACATTTTCAAGAAGGGTCAACCTTACTATATAAATAAATTATTCAATATTTTGCAATTGTGCTCATGTTCATTATTAATTTGCCCCCTCGACTCCTTCAATCACAAGTAAAACAAAAAATCCCGATTGTCCAATTGTATTTCTGTAATTCATCCGTTTATTACAGTATATATTTCTAATATTACAGTAATGTGTGTATAGATAATATATATTAATAGCTGACGTAATACAATAATATCATGTATACATATTAAAATATTAATTAAATAAAAAATTGTAACAACGTGGTGAGATAGGGCGTCCGCTACAGTAGGTCAAAGGGCGGACGACGCTCGGTTTAGTTTTTTTCTTTTCTTTTTTATTTGTTTTTTCTTTCTCAATTTTATTACATTTTCTTTTACTGCCTCAATTTATACATAATTCTTCTGCACTGTACTGCTCCCTTTTTCTCTTTGCATAATTGTCTCTGGCCCTCGGCGTAGTGTCGTTCGCTGCGATCGTCCGACGATCAGCCTTCCAAGACGTTTTAAACGGAGAGCGAGACAAAGCTGTTGTACTGAGTGATGTTGCGTTTGAGGATGTCGGCGCAGGGTCCGAGGACACGCTCAAAGCGCGCCCGATCCAACTTGACGCATTTCAACGGTCCGCGCGCCACTACGGTCGCGGCCCTTGGCCTGTCCAGCAGCAGGGCTATCTCTCCTGGAAAAATAAAGAAGCGATTCGTTATTTAACTTTTATATTTCAAAGAACCTGCTTATCTTAATTGTGATTCGGTATTAAAATTATCTGCGAACTTGTTTAATTAGACTTTATTTTTTTATTTTGCCTTGTTTTATTGGATTCGCTTTCTTTGAGCCGTGCCTTTTCATTTATTCATCTCATCATTTTATGTATTTTCTTTTTCTTTTTTTTTTATGAAGAATAAAGTATGCTAAAAAGATCTTCGGTAACAAAATTTCTACCAAAATAATAGGCTATACGGTATGCATATTTTTAATATTGATAACATATTGGAGAGTCAAAGGGAACTTTTATTTTACTGTATAAATATAGAATTGAAATTCTCCGGTATGACTTCTAGAAAATAGTTAACTTTAAAATGTCGTTTAATAATATTATTTATTATTAAAAAAACATTTATAATATTTTATAATATTTCTTTGTTAAATCATACCACTTATTCGAAAAGAAAAAACCCCTTAAATGATCTTTCTATATATTTCATAATAAAATAAAACCAAAAAAATCTCAAAAAATTTGATTTCATACGTATGTTCTATATTCATTTTTTTTTAATAATAACTAAAAAAAACTAAATGTTATTCTTGAATCTCGTTGCATACAGACAAGTAATTTACAAATGTGAAAGCGAATTTCCTGATCGTACGTCGAATGCGCATAGAAAAAGCTCGACGGTCAAAGGGAAGGGACGAGCTAATCAAGAGAAAAAAAGATTTATACATACCGAAGTAATCCGAGGGCCCGAGTCGACCTACTTCCGCGGGCTCCTCGGATTCAGAGCGC
>JAWWEP010042515.1:0-12194 GCA_035582995.1 Sycophila quercilanae | reverse complement strand
GGCGGGCGCGCTCAGTCCGCGCGCGCTCGGCCTTTATTGCCGTCGGTCATCGTCGCGTCGCGGTGTCCCTGCTTATTTGACTCCGTCGCGCGATTTTTTTTTTCTGTCTGTTTCCCAGATGCGCAACAAGCCCTCGCGATGGCCATCCGCAACATTATTAAAATTATTATGTTTTATTTTAGGCTTTGATTTTCGAAAAAAGCGCATTCAATTTTTTTTTCATAAAAATTGTTGTTATTCTTATCAAGATGTCTAGAATACGGTAAGTATTAATAAATTAAAACTATTTTATATTAAAAAAAAAATAATGATATTGTAAAAATTATGAGGACTTATAATTTTTTATAAAAAATTTTCAGTAAATTCAATCAGATTCTTCGTATTTAAATAATCCATGTTTTCGCAGAAAGCAATATTTAACGCGAGATCGGGTGATGTGACATTGATTTATTTAAAAACCTCGAGGCAAATTCATTTGTTACAAAAACTTTTCCACAAATTGTATTTACTGATGTTCAATAAAGCAAAAGGCAGAAATTAGTGCATCAATAAAATAAATAAATTGATTTTCCTACACTGAGAGAAAAATTTGGTAATTTTAAGTAAATATTTACTTCAATAGTACTTGTTAAATATTTCTTTGAGTCAAGTAATTATCTTTTTAAAACTCCTAAATTTATTTAGAAACAAATAAATTCATTTAGTTTTAAAGAAATAATTAGTTGATTCAAAGAAATATTTAACAAGTACTATTGAAATAAATATTTACTTAATACTGCCAAACTTTTCTTCAGTGCATAATTACTTTTATTGAATTTTACTTGCTCTGCTGCTATCTTGCATATATCCACTGTCATAGCCTTACCCCTTTCTTCCTCATTCTGTGTTATTAAACATTCATAAAAGGGAGAAAAATCTTTATCGCGCAATAAGAATTTCATTTTATTTAAACATCGTATATTTTAAATTGTTTTTATTTGTATGCATTTTAAAAGGGTTCCCTTTGTAAATTCAGTTATGTAAAAACTTTATTGGTTTAAAAATGCATATTTACTTTCCTGTTGTTTTTTTAATTTCCATCTGCATTCGATTTTTGGGCGAACTATTGATGAATAATTGAAAATACATTTTTCACCCGTCGTGCATTGCTGAATCAGTGTGACAACCACAGTTGCATAATTTAGTTCGTACCTCATTGTGTCAACGCTGCCCCAATAATAGCTGCTTGTAACAAGAATGACCACGGACTCGGGACTATTCGATTTCGGGAAGCTGCTAACTACATACCACAAATTGAGTGGCACTAATACTTGAAATTAAGATCTTCTCTCACGCCATTGGCTGCCCATACAACTGTAATCATCTCCATAACTCACTATTATATTATCTCAGCCTTACCATTTTATTTTTACTCTTACCATTATATTAATTATTTACCCTTAAAAATGCAAAATAAAAGACGAGTAAAATTTTCATCTGAATTATCGGAAAAATACGCAGAATTATTTGGCCTCCGCATTTCCATGAATTTCAATTATTGTCACGCTGCCGAATATAAATCAAAGAAAGTTTTAATAGCCAAAGCGTTACTTGCGCGCGAAAGACGGATGAATCGAAAAAAGTTTATTTAAAAACCTATCAAAAAGTTTAAATTACACTCAAAGAAAAAACGGACAAACTCCTCGCATATCTGCATCGCGAGCGTGCGATCCCATCGTTAATAGCACGATTCCACTATATATATAGCGACTTGTACGCGTATACATCCCAAGAATATCTTCTTCTTGTCGAACGCATCCTTTCAGTGGTAATGTCATATACGTAGTGGCGTAAAAATGGCTATACGTTCGACAAGACGAAACAAATAAATATAAATAAATGAAAAAATAAATTAAATCACTAGATTATTTTTCAAGTGTCTATCAACGTCAAAGTCCACTACGTGGTTTGCAGGATCTCACAATTAACTATATAGGCCCAATTAAGGCGTGTATACGTATTTCACAGGTGTCATAACCAGAGCTTTAATTACTTACTAGAGTGGGTACATCGCAACTGCAGAGAAGCTTAATGACAGAATTAGAATAAAGAACCGTAACCTAAGCCACTAAAACCTTAAATAAAGTAATAGTAAGAAAAGATTTGAAATTTAAGTCATGCTCGGAAAGATGCGCCGTCAACCGAGTGTACACGAAAATCGCGGAACCCACTGCAAATCCTTCCATACTCCCAGCGAGTGAAATACGCCGAGAGAGCGGAATAAAGCAGTTCGCGGGAAACAGTCTTCGTGCGGATCTACGTCCGCAGGTAACGAGACAGAAGGAGAGCGAAGACGCCGGCTAGAGGGTGGAGGGTGAATCCGAAGACGGATGGACCGCGGGAAGGTCTTGCGACGCGTCGTTTGCCGCATAGATCCAGGGAGTGTCGTCGGCGCGCGGGTCACGCGCGCTCGCCTCCATGACTCGCCCCCGTCGACTTTATCTCTTCCGCATAATTTGGAATTTATGCGCCGGCGCGAGTGTCGTCGCGCGACACGGCCGCTGATAGCTAATGTCGCGAGCCCGGGGCGCCGTGAATTTCGCATTTTCACTCGGCGCTTTTGACTATCTGCCGGCCTGAGTAAGCACGCCGCTCGCCCCCTTTGTTTATGCAGTTTCAAGGCCGTTTTCGTTTGATGGCTGCGACTTGTTTAGGGCCGGCGGATGGTTAAAACGTATCGATTTCCGGCTGCGCTGAAGCTTCGTGGGCTATTCGTGCAGCCTTTTCATTGTCGGGGGTTGGGGGAATGATGAGCTTTTGTTTCATTTATTTATTTGTTTAATCGATCATTTATTAAAAGTTTTCTGGATTGATTAACCTTGTATTAATTGTAAGGGTAGGAAACGTAACGTTATTAGTTACGCTTAAAGTTTTAAAATAAGAAATGGTAAAGTTAATTAGCAGACAACTTAGCAGATAACAGATATTTCTATATAATTTATGAGGAGCTTCATTTTAATTACGCAATTGTTTAAATTAGCAATTAAAAATGATGTAACTTATTTTGCAATCAACTATGGTAACGATCCATGCCTTTTCTTTTTCATTTGCACATTTTTTTTCTTTATTTGTAAGGTTTTGTTAGCGTTAATGATTACACAGGCCTACGTGATGAAAAAGCAAATATTGAACATAACGGAAAAAAGGGGCAAGAAAAGATACGGTAATTATGTGTCTATTAATTAGAGTCTTAATAACAATCTATGTAGGATCAGCATGCCAGCGGTTAAAGATTTATCAATAGATACTGCTTTAAAAGCTTTACAGTTCCAATTTTAGAGTCCCATAATGATATACAAAATAACACTTTCTTGTCATTGTTTAATAACAAAAGTTAATATTTGTCGTCCCGTTTAAAAATTAATTTATATTTTACTAATTTTACTTAAGCATTTTTCATCATTAATATATATTTTAAAGAATCAGGTATATCTAATAAAACTCTTACCAAACCAATCCCGAAGGTAAATCACCGTTCGAGCCACGAGGGATTTTCTCTTCGCACTCACATCCTGACCACTAATGGAAAACATTTGATATGCAAAGAGGATTTTAATTAAAAAAAAATGCCACTAGTAAGAAGAAACTTACAGACAGTAATTGCTTAGTCTATTATTTACCGTCAGTTTTCACTGTTTTAAGCACTTGACCATCTCCCCTCCCGTAAATTGATATAAACAACGAGAAAAAAAAACAACCTACAAGCAAAGTTCAGAGTTTATAAACTTGCCAAGTACCCTCTAAACCCCCCGAACTATTCCATTCTCGAGGAATGAAAAAATAGAAGGCACTTCACCGCCTCGGGAGGGCCGCGGAGTAATAATTCTCGATCGATCATCCGAGCATTAACGATCGGCCTTTGTGCGTCTTCGGTGGAAGTTCTTGCGAGTGCACTTCATAAAGTATACGCGCAACGCGTCCCGAAGTAGCGAGGCCAGCTCCGGGGATGCAGGTTCGGCTCTCGGGGCGCGCGAAAAATTCTTGGAGGGGGAGGCGTCGCCTCGGGCCCGGCGATGCGTCGAATTTCCATAACGACCGGCTCATTCATCGTCGCCGGAGAAAGCGATGAACAAACTTCTAACGAGGCGAGTCATTACGGGGCGGGAGGAGAGACGATGCAGGACCATCGGTGCGGGTGGATGCCGCTTGGTCCTTCCGGGTCCCCCCCCCCCCCCCTCCACAGTGACTTATATGAACGAACACAAACACTCGTGCCCACGAGCAAATGCATATACACATACGTACACTGCGAAAAATCAGTTTAAGAAATAACACAAGAAAGTGTTATTTATTAAACTGGCGATGAATTAACTGTATAAAATTTGTGTACAGTGATTTTAATGTATTTTACACAAAATTTGTGTAATATAACTGTAAAATTCTTGTAAATATCAGTATGCAGGAAGTACAAAAAAACACATATTTTACACAGTATTAATGTTTTATAACTTACAAAAATTTCGCGTTTGATACACACAAAATAAACGCAAAATACGCACAAAATGCAGATATGCAGAATTTTTAACCTTGTAGAGATATATACGTATAGAGACACATACACAGAAGTAAGGAGCAGGGTACGGTGGTAGACACACGTACGCGCTCAAGTAGACCAGAATTTTCAGCGCGACGCCCGAGTTACTTTAAGTAGAAGAGCCCTGGCTACAGTCGGACAAGTTAAACTTACAGTTGACGCTTGCGAGCTTAAAGGGACTTTCTTTTAACCACTGGCGAAAGTAAGGTGACAGCTAGGGAGTGGTAACTTTTTTTTCTGGCTTTGCGCATTAAAAGCGAGCGCCGGGCTTTCGTCCTGGCGAGTAGTCGCGATTTTTACTAAAAGAACCATGCCGAACTCTCATTGCACTTTCTCCTTTCTCTGCCTTTCTCTTTCATTGCTGCCTCCGTCTCTTTCTCGCTGTCACTGCTTCTCTATCTCATTCTGCGGGGAAATCGAATAATTATCTATGTAAAGGAACGTTTGGAGTGTGCGCTCGCTCGGGCTCATTGCTTTTGCATAATTTTTATCACTCTATAGCTCGTGACAAGTTTAATTGAATTCATATGAGACACTCGAAAGTTTTAATTATAAGAGAGCAGCCGCGGCTGTTCAAGTTTTTGCTTTTATTAAGGCAGTGCTTAGTTAAGCCAATAAAGACAGTCAAAATAACTTCAATGCTAAAAGGATCTACATTATTCTGTACTTCGCTCTCACTTATTTTACTGAAAATTAATTCTCACTCTCTGCTCTCTGTTGTCGCTGATAAAAACGTCGCAGGGAGGTGGATATTTAAATGAAATTCAATTCGCTAAAGCAAATGAATTATGAAAGAAGTAAAAAAAACCTTGAATTAAATAAATAGGGTCAAGGGTAAATGCCGTTTTAAAACTGATATTATATTTCTTTATTACATATTCTTGATATAACACTTCTTTTTTTTTATTTAATACTCTTTCTTCACATTTTAGCGGTATTAATGGATTTAAGTCTTTACTTAAATTATTGAAAGTAATTTTTAAAACGTTAACATTAAATAAATAAATAAATAAGAAAAAGCAAGTGTTTCTTGTTAGAGAGTATGCTATTTCATTTATAAATAAGAAGAAAAAGTATTCAAACAGAAGTCCGAACTTCGCAGCGCCTCTTCCATTTCAGAACAGTGATTTCAAGCAAATCTAATGGAACCCGAGGCGATACGTCGGGGAAACTTTTCAGGATTTTCTCTTCTATCGTTAATTCGGCAATTGTCGAATTCACAGAGGATAAGACAGAAAGTCCCGAAATCGCGAGCATCAGCGCTAAACAAAATTACCTTCTCGAAAGTGCCTCCACCCTGCCCCTCCCCCCGTCGTTTATTAACTCAGTAGCGAAAGAGAAAAATCGTCTCTCTTTTTCCAAGCTTCCGGCTGACCCTTCAAGGCGAGGAATTCGCGTCGCGTAAGGCTGACGGAGAAGCGTCCGCTACTATCGCGGCTAACTTTTAAATCCCACTCCCCTGACGTCGGACCTTCCGAAGAGGCTCCTCTTCCTTCACGACGGACAGCCTCTCCAAAGGCGACGGCGAACCTCTTCCGCTTCTATTTCGCAGATCAGCCGTAAAGAGGAAGTGCCCGCCATAACTCGCTCTGAGAGCTTTTCAGTCGCGTCCCTCCCCGAGGGCTGGCTGATACTCGCTGGAAGGTAAAGAAGTGCCCGGGTGTAACGCATTTTTAATTAATTGTTCTTTCAGGAAGTTTCCGGGGCCGCGTACGCGTTGATGCGCGGGTAATCGAGCGCTCGCGGGGCTGAATATTCAACGCGGCTGAACTTTTAAGAGATAGAGCGGACATAGAAATAAGCACTTTTACGCGTCATTAGATTGCGCCGTTGCTTAAGCTAAACGGGATTTTAAAAGCCTTCTTTGTGTATCTGGGTTTCGTTCCCTCTTATTCTGCGCGATTTACATTTTTTTCAAATTCTTTGCTCTCGATGGGTGGAAAGGAGAAAAAACATTTATCGTGCAATAACAGAATTTCTCGTAAAAAGTGTAGTAAAGCTCTCTGAAAAAAATTACGTGGAAAAATGTAATTGAGGAATGGTTCAAAATATTTGAAGAGAAGTATGTAATTTTTACCTGAATCTTGGACAGAAGGCGAAAATTTGTACGTAATTTTTACAAGAAAAGCTCTTTAAAAAATGTGAGGTTTTTTCCGCAAAAATTACTGAGTTTTTCTCGCAAGAATTACGGAGCTTTTCTCATTGGTGAAACTTTGTACATTTTTATAAGAAAAGCTCTGTAAAAATTAATGGGATTTTCCTGTAAAGATTATGCAAATTTTGTAATTGGCGAAGTTTTATAAATTTTATTGCTGTCGGTTCTGTAATAACTTGGGAGAGATCAAATTGCCATCGACAAAATAAGAAAGTTCGAAAAGGCAGGTAGTTGGATTATTGCATTCTACAGCTCGTCGTACTTGGACGCTTCTTGGTAAATCCGCTTTGCGGGTTTCACATCCCTATCTTTCGATCACATGATATTTTTCCCACCACCTCTCTATACATGATTTCCTTCAAATGAGAATTCAGTGGTTTCGAAAATTTTATCAGAAAGTCTGCTATTGCATGTAAAAAAAGTAGGGTATTTCATGCGATTTTTTAATTATTTTATTTTTAAAAAAGTTACTTAACTATATGCCGTCGCATTTCTACTTGTAAGAACCAATGCATTTCGGTAAAATTAAAAGTTTTTAGAAAGTAAATGTATAATAGCTATACAGAGTAAACATGAAAAGTAAATAAATACTGTATTGAGTATACCGTAAAAAATCTTTTTATGCGAAAATGTACATAAAAATGCATCTTTATGCAAGTGTTGAAAAGCACTTTGTTGAAAACTATGCACTTACGCTTTATATCAGGATTAAACCTCATTTGAAGAGAACATTTTGAGGCTGAGTGACATAATAGAATGCCATATATGTGGGTCTTATTTTAGCTGCAATCTTCACTACCCCGGAAGCTGTCGTGTCGGTTCGCGCATCCAATCCGCAGACATGCTCTCAGTGAATAGATTAGGTAGCTATCCTAGATAATACATTAATAGAAAATGAAATGATGCTATAGAAGCCGCTGGGCGGTCGATATATTACCATCTTAATATAATACCAGAATTTAAAAATTCACCAATTATTCGATTTATCAGTTTGACTTAGAAAGATTTTACTAATTTAACTCCCTATAATTCCATTTTTTATTACATTATTGTCTATATAGCTTAAAAAAAAAAATCTTTATAGTTATGCTAAAATTTTCAGCATCGACACAAAAAATAAAAAAAAAGACAATAACTCACATTATATTAAATCAATTTAAAATATTGAAATATACGACACCTATGTTAATTAAAATTATAGCGCCTTAAAAACATGCGCAGCGGCACCTTTGTATACGCCGCATTCTCTATTTGCTTTTCTCGAACGGCACCCCTCTTGCTCGCGTCTCGCGTCTAGCGCAATTAATCAGACTTTTAGCAGGCCCCGACGGCGATTCACACGCAATCCCGAGTAACTTTCCGCGGCTAATTTTCCCTGAACTGTATAAGCGGCCGTCTATCTTTTCGCGGCATTGATTATCACTCACGGGGGGATGCCACTAGGAGCAAGCTGGTTGGGGGTGGTACCATTAATCAAGCAGGCACAATGCAGGCAGAATGGCGCGTGCCATTCTACGTTGACCCGCGAGCCTCGCCGAGATCACCGGTTCTCTTCTTACGTAGCGCTTCAGTTCTGCTCCCTCCGGGCACATTATAACGCGCCGCGCCGAGTAAATGCCTTTTCATTAAGAAGCCACTTTGCGACCGCACTTTCTACTCAGCGAAGCAGCTCGCTGATAAAATTACCCACCGCCTTTATGTATTAACTGTTTTCTACGGGACATTTTGATTATATATAGTCTTTCAGGTTAAATGCTGAAAGTTAAATTTCTTTTTCCGAAAATATTAAAGAATTTTTTTTATTGAAAAGTTGCATTTTATTAATCATAAAGATATTAGTCATTACCTGAAAAATAAAATTGATATGATGGATTACGTCTATAAACCTACACATCATCGAAAGAACTTCTGGAATTCTTTGCGCTATGTCCTATGAGATTTCCAAAGATTAGATCTAGAATGATTACTTTATGTAATTGATAAAGATGATATTGGTGTTTTAATTTTGACGGTGACGTAATTTCCCCTCCCTCTAAATTTGAATTTGTAACGATAAGTGAATTTAACTTATTCATGCTTAGAAAGCTGGGATATTGCTGCTTCTACGATAATAATTTAATGCTTTTTCCTCCCATTAAAAAACGTTTCCATAGTTAATTTAACAAGCAAGAATTATGCTCTGACACATTTTAGTCTGCAAATCGTGAATCTTTCACAAGATTTTCCAGAAAATAATTTTAGTCCGATCTCACCGCCAAAGGATTATGCGACTTTGCACAGTCAACAATTTTTTAAAATATCAAGCGTAGGATAAATGCTTAAGGGGGTCATATACCAATATTTGGAATTACAAAAAGACCCGCAAAAATGACATTATAGAAATTAGTAAGTTTTAAATTATATATTATTAATATGTATATCATACCTGATAGATAAAACCAAGCCCGAAAACTCTAAACCATTTTTTTTTTCAATTAAGTTATGGCTATATTAAAATTTTTCCTTTGGCGACAACTGCAGTCTGAAGCGTTCAACCAATTTCCATAAATCTGGGCTTAAATTGCAGGTAATTATTGCCATGTAAGGCTGAAGCTATGGAATCATTAAAATTATTTCAGCAAATGTTTTAAAAAGTACAAAAACTGCACTACTTAAATTTCTTAAATTTCATGAATTTATGCAGTTTTTGAACTTTTAAAAATATTTGCCGAAATAATTTTAATGGTTCCATAGCTTCAGCCCTAAATGATAATAATTAACTGCAATTTGCCCAGATTTATGTAAATTGGTTGAAAGCTTCAAGCTGCAGTTGTCGCCAAAGTAAAAACTAAACACCCATATTCGGTCTTGGTTTTATCTATCAGGTATGATATACACATAATATATAATTTAAAACTTACTAATTACTATAATATTATTTTTGTAGGTGTTTTTGTAATTCCACATTTATTGCTATATGACCCCCTTAACAAAAGGTAAACATAAAATCCATGAACTAAGTCTGAAGTACGCTGATGTCCTCCAGCAAATTGAAACGCGCTCACTTTTATTTAGTACCTCGAGAGCTTTCAATTCACAAACACCTGAAAACAATCCCCCGAGCGAAGCGCACCAGCAACCGGAGACTGTCCCGGCGCTCCGGAAACAGTCGAAAAACAAAGCGGCAACAATCAGCGCGTGGCACCTACGCGGCGGCCGGCCGGCAATTAGTGTACGAAATTTAATACGAAAGGCCTCGGAGAGACTGGAAGCTCGGCGGTAGGCCAGCCGGCGGCGGGAAACCAGGCGGACGCTTAATGCGCGCGCGAATTTCGCAGCAGGGAGCCCCGGGCGACATTAGCATGCGAGACTCGTCGCTGCACGACTAATCAACTTGTCGGTACGGCTGGCTCGTTCCGCGGTATTACCTGCGACCCGCGCACCAAAGTCATCGTCAGAGTGATGTAAGGGCCTCGATCCGCAGCCGTCCGTTTAACGCGCCCTCGCACATATTTACACGACGATTACGGGCAACGGCTGTTCACGCACCAGTCATCCGCAGTCCGGTGAACAGCGTGCCGGGAATATTTTGGCAGGGGGCTGTTGCGAGCGGAGTTTGGACCGATTTTCTTGCGCTGACTATGGGCGATCGCGACTTGGGGCGGAAAGAATCGGGGCGGGCGATTTGAATGGGCCGAATTGGCGGCGCGTTTGCGGAGGATTAATGGCTTTTGGATTCGCGGGCGTGCTATTTATCAACTTCTATTCGAGGGAGCTTTGCTGGTGGAGCTTTGGGGATTGAAATTTAACTTACGTATTTTACAGATTTGGTTTTCGCTGCGCGCTATTCAGCGGGATTTGTGTTTGCACGTTTGATTTACTTTGAGGAATTCTATTCGCGATTTTCGAACGCTGGAAGTGTTATAGATTGTTCGCGGTGGACTTTTTTTGAGCTTTTTTTTATTTAATAGTCTACTACGAATGGAAGTTTGAATAATATGCAGATTTTTGGAAACTTGCGGCTTGCGTTCGTATTTAACTTGTTTCGTCAAAAATTCATATTAGGTGTTATGCTTGAGGACGTGGTTCGTAGAAGGAATTCAAGTATAATTTGTAGTTAAATCACTTCAAAAATTCCATTGCAAATTGGATTAATTTGATTTTATAAGTACCCTCGAGAGAAAATTTCTTGCGCGATTTCTCACGTTTTATTTTTAAAGCTGATCTTCCAGTTAATTACGCAGGTGAAAATTAAATTTTTGAAATTTCCGTAATTCACATTCCGACTTATTAAAAATTACAGTCCCTTTAATAAAACTGATTAAAATTAAAAGTAAATTAAAAATTCCTATTGACTGAGGTATAAAATTATTATCATAGTTAAATATAAACATAATATATAGGTGGCGAAAATCGGTATTTACGTAGACTTTTACGACGGTCAGGATCGAAAAGTTATTTTTTAATTTTGGCTGCCGTGGACCCCTATACCGTTATCGTTATTTTATTTAACTGGCTAACGTCCTTAATTCATGAAGCTTAACCTGAATCTAAACCTTAAATCGACGCAGAAGTTTAAATAAAAGTATTAAATCCATAAAGAGTGAAATAATCTTCGGCCCTCAGTGACTGAGTAAATTTTTTGTAAATTATAAAGAATAATCTGGTTTCGGACATTTGATCTAATCCTTAATTGAAAAAATAACTGATCTTCATATAGGAACATAAAGTAGCTCTTTGTGCACTGAAGGCGCAAGTGTCGACAGGTAGAATGCAAAGATATCTCTTACGAGGGCACGAGAAGACATGGAGAGGAAGAAGAAGATAACGACGTCGATCGTATCGTTTATTACAGAGTCACGTACGGCCTTGACGAGGCCACTCCGTAAAAGGACGAGTTCTCTATGCCAAGCCGGGGGTGGGGGCGACACGCCGCTTGCGCCTCCCCCGTCTCGTTCGTTCTCATTGTTCTTCTCCCTCAACTGAGGGTGGGAAGCTGCGCGACTATTTCAGACGCGGCCCCGTGGGACGTCGGTAGGCTACACGGTTATGGGGCCCGGAGCCCCCGGGAAAGGCGAGAACCTCCGTCAGTTCGAACGGAGTGCCCGGCGAATTCGACGATTGATGCCGCTGGTACTTGGGATTTGCGGAGCGGACGCCCACCTTTCTCTCCTCGCGCGCCGGCATCGAGATTTATGCCCGCCTTTTGCTTACATCCACCTCCCGAGACGATTGATCGAGGATTCTTGCTTTTTTTTTCTTCTATCACTTTTTTAAGATAGGATTCTTTTTAAATTTTCCCCTCGAGAAAAAAACTGACGGAGATGTTTCCCTATCCTTCCGATGTTGCGAGAGTTCTAAATGTACTTTGTTATTGTTAGAAATATATTGAATTTCGTTTCGTAATTTATATTAATTTCTTGATTGAGTTTATACAACGAAAATTGCATTATCTGGCTTTTTTCATTTTATTCACAGATATTTACT
>JAWWEP010042514.1:0-36015 GCA_035582995.1 Sycophila quercilanae | reverse complement strand
ACACTATTTGATGAAGTAAAAATCTATAAAAATTCATTAAAATCATTTTTATACCTATTGTTCCTAAATGACTATTATAAAACGATTTAATCACAATGATGTATTAAAAAATATTTCAATAATAACAGGTCTCATTCTCAAATTTCCACCAACGCTGTATACCATATCGTTCAAGCTACGCAATGCCACATACTTTGGAAAGTCGGGGAAAAAGAAAAAGCAAAAAAAATATTTAAGGAAATAAAAACTTTGAATCCTACGAATAAAATTGAACACAGTACTATATATGCATGCAGAAGTATTTGCTGGTCAAAATACCACACGGTTGGAAGTGAAGAAGCAGTGCATTTTATTCGACAGGCGTTAATAGAAAATTCCGATTGCGATTTATGGCACTTTATTTTGGGAAAAAATTTGCGACGCATAAGGCGTGATCTATCTGTCGGTGCAATTCCTTCGGAAGAGGAAAAAGATGCCCTTCTCAAGGCTTACGAGAAAAATAAAAATGTCGTTTATGGAATATTCGTGGCTCAAATGTACCGGGAAGAGCGAAAAAATAGAAAAGCTATTGAAATGTACGAAGAGATATTTCGTAGTAAACCGAAAAGTCATACTATTTATTTAAGACTAGCTTTAGGCTTTATTCAGTTATTGAGGATGCCGCTCGCAAAACAATGCCTTGATGAGGTTGCCGTAAATTTTCCGGAAGATTGCATGTATCTGCATTATAGAGGCCACTATTACATGAAGCAGAAAAAATTCAAGGTATTGATAACATGATATATAAGCTGCTACTATGCAACATAATTAAATATAGTTTATTAAATCTTTTTTGTATGACATTTTAGGAAGCGGCGTACTATTTAAAAAAAGCAGCCGATATGGGCAATTGCCCAGCTGCAAAATCATACTTGCGTTGCATGATAAATATTAATAGTAACTTCGACGCAACGAATTATTTGTTAACTTTAATAGAAAAATCTAAGAATTTGCCGGAAAATCAGATACAAACACTTCTTTTAGATACGGCTGTTAGCTTCTTATCAGGAAAAAAAAGCTATAAAGATTCATTAAAATATTTTCTTTTAGCTATTGACATAGATCCAAAGAGTAAGGCACTAACTGTAAGTACCGAGACGATTGCAGTAATGCAATTTATAATTGTCTTTGAAAAAAATTTTAATAATTACCTCCTAAATTGTTTATAGGAGTATTATTCATGTTTCAAGCCGGGTACTTGTCAAAATGTGTACAACCTGTTAGCATCAGAAATATTCCCTTTAATAAAACAACTTGGTGATTCAGTTGATGAAAAGACGTTAGAATTATTTGATGAACTTAAAGGACATTTTAATGCTTATATGGAAGATGAAACACAGTATGTCCAAAATGCTTTATCAAAAATATAAATATATTTTTAAATTCAGTTAAAACGTTGTTTTCGCCCTACAAATACTGCCGGGTAGCCTATACTTGTAAATGTTTACTGTGCAATATAAATTGAATGGGAAAGATTTAAATTGGTCTAATTTAACAAATATTAAATTAATTTCAATTTTCTATTATTTCTAAAGTTATTTGTAGAGGGCTTTTAGCCCGTCTAATTGTTAAATGAATCAATAAAATAAATAAAATGAGCGTTGTTTATATATAAAATCCGATCCGGCCATTTGTATCCGGACATCCTTAAATCTTCCTAGACTAATAGAAAATCTTCAAAAGTCGACAAAGCGGAGCTGGACGATTTCACAAGGAGAGAGGAATGGCGGAGCTTCGGTCCGGCAGCAAATAATTTGCGGATGCGCTGCTGGGGGATATCGGGGAACGATCTCCTGCTACACAAAGGGGGAGAGCCTGCCCGGCTTCGTTATGCAACTTGTCTGAGATCAGAGTCTCTTGTAACTAGAATCACGTAAAATGAAGGAGGCTAATCGTTTTAATCACTCTTACGCTGGGGTTGATGATGAAATTGCCAGTCCGATCAGAGATGTTACTTGCACAAAATGTAAATTTTTTTTTATAGAAAATATGCAATTATACTGGACTGTGTGACAAATATTTAAGCAGTTGGCTCAGCTGTAAAATATATTAACATATGTTTATTAGTATTCTCAACTTATAGTTTCATCTACAAAAGGTATCAGCTGGTGACGATCACAGGTATAATATATACAACACCACGCCAAGGATGTTCTCCTTATTCGGTTACTTTTGTGATTGTTCATCTGTCGTGGAATATTTTTTATTTTTATAAAATTTTATGATGACCATACTCTTCTTTCATTTTTTGCATAGTAAGCTGAACATTTGTTACACTTTATAAGGAAAACGCAAGCAATTATCTGCATGAAAGCAATCTGACACAAATGATTTTCCTTGCGAACAAATGTAATATACCTTTGCAATGTAAAAATAGCTCTGCAATTTCATATTGCGGTTTAAGTAAGTGCGAAATAGTTTTCAAGGTAAATGACAAAGTCTACATTTTTTAACAAATATTTTCAAATTAGAAATAGCGTGAAAGGGAGATTCATTATACCTCGAAAAACTGAACAGATGTCAGAAAGTATAGTTGAATTTAATGGTTACAAGAAAGTTTGTTAAACCACTTTTCTATGCGTTTTTATTAATGCAACGCTACCGTAAAAGGTGAACTCGTGTTATACTTTAGTCTTCAATCGTCATGTTATTATCGTAGTCACTTTCTTGCCATAAAAAGATGTTTTAGAGCTAGGTCAAATGAAAATTATACATAATAGCATTATTCTACTTTTCTATGAACTTCCGATTTTGCAATTATTAAGCTTTTAAAGCTAAATAACATTGGTAGATTCAAGTTTAAATTTCAAGTTCCCAGAAAAATAATTTAACGAGTTTTTACCCGACAAAAATACCCTAAAAATTTAATTAGGCAAAACACCTTTTTATTTATTACCATAACATGAATCAAAAGATTATTCTAAAGGCGCGCACTAAACTGAAAATTTAAGAACCTGATGAATATTTAAGAAATTGAATGTTAATTTTATCTCCTTACATTAATTTTGTTGCTATAATGATTTATGGATTATATTGCGTTATAAACTTAAAATTGTATTCGTATAATGTTAAAAAAGAAGAGGCGAAAAAAATAAATAAAATTTTATTATTTAATGCTAAATAAAAGAATTTTAATAGGTTTACAGTGAATTAACTCGGGCAAATCGACACAATAGCTTTGCCTATTGTTTCCTTTGTACGATGTTACCGATTGACCATTGTTATCACTCTCTAAAAGACAGATTTCTCAATCCGCCGTTCGTGCTCCGTTCTCTCATCTTTTTACCTCGTCGAGTTCGACTTGATTCCGGTATCGGCGAGCTTTTATCTTTTATCGCGCGGGCAGGAACGCGACGTAGGTATAGCAGAAAGCCAAGGCAGATTAGTTGCTTGTGCTTTTCATCGGTGCGTCGTGCGCCTTTCACGCGACCACTACGACTTTCGCATCATCTCGCTCGCGACCCGTTCTTATCACGTGCCTCAACGCCCCGGCGTCGCACCTTATACCGGCCAGCCTACATCTGACCTTCGCACTTACCAAGCAATCGCGTGCCTTTGCGCTGACGGATGGCGGTCGAAGGCAATTCTTTTCTTCTCAATTTTTTCTTTTCCTCTTTTTTTCTCCCACTTTCTCTTTCTCCTTTTCTTATTATCTCGCTCAGTTGCGTTTCGGGATATCTATTGACGCTTTCATTTTTTATCGATATACTACGTGGATAAAACATCCTTTCCTTTCATTTCTTGTTGAGAATTTTTTTATGCAGCTTAACTTTTTAATTTAATACTTTACAATAAATTCATAAATCTCTTTACTAATGTCATCGGTGCTGTTGCGTATTATCTAGAGAAACAAAGGGCGATTAATTAATTAGACTCTTTCAAGCAGTTTTTATGAGCTACTATCTAAGCCAGTGGTTAGACAGTAGACTTTTTGCCTTGCGTTACGTTTCGATAATTTTTTAAGACACTTGTTTGCGGCCATTCAACAATCATTAAAATATCCTCCTATTTTCTTTCACCTCTACATTGTGCAAATAGAAAAAGTAGTTTTCTAAAATAGTCGTTCGAGAATTTAAAAAAAAAAGCGAAAAGCCTCATAGATACGTTGAGGGGTAAGCGAGTTTCGGAGCGGCGCTTGTTTCCTTGTCGCAATCCCTTTCCTTTCCAGGCCGAGGAACATCGCGTTGGGCTCGCCGTGCAGGAGTCGTGGGAGTACGGAGGAGAGGAGGAAGAGGAGCTGCCCGCCAGGGCACCGCAAGAGAGGCGCTGCCGATATACACGAGCCCCGTGCGCGTCCTTCTTCACTTTCACTCGGCTCATCTCCTGCCGGCGGTCGAACGCATACGCTGCGAGATCGTTCAGTTCGCCGCTGCCCGCCGTTGGACGAAACTCGTCGACCCGAGGACTGCCGTCCTGTCACTTGCACTTCTGCCCGGGAGGAACATGGGGGTCTTCGCGCTGTGGATCCTTGGCGCGCTCGTCATCGTGGTTAACGTTGCTCATGCCGACGTACGCGAGGCTTTTGTGAGTTTTTTTACTTTACCTTATTTTTTATTCATTTTTTACTTCTTATATTAGTACTCTTAATTCTCTTTTTAAATTATCAATTTAATTAATTAATTGACAATAAGCTTGATAAGTGCAAACAAGTTTATCATTGCAAAAATTCCGTTTATTTTATACGGTTTATTAAGAGACTACGTACAGAAACCTGTGCAAAGGGAAGCTTAAGGATCAATAGTTTACAAGACCTTGTAAATTTTTAATCTTTATAGTATTCCATTAAAAATAATTTTTTTTTTTTATTTAACTTGATGGAAACATTCAAATTGATAATATATTTTTGATTTTGACAACGTTTTATGTAACTAATATAAATTTTATTCCGGCGTAAATATAAATAAATACTAATAATCTATCTAATGTTATACTGCTGGTATAACGTAGTTGAATTCCGTGGGGTCAGGCAGCGATCGAACTATGACATAATCTACATCGAGAACAACTGTCATAGTAAAATATGAGTATACCATATGCAAGACTCACTAATCGTCTATAATTAATAGTCAATGATTTCCTTGTGGTCACCTAGACAATATTAATAACAATAAAGTGTAATTCGTACAAAAAGGATTAATTAACCTTTGGCATTTTATTTAAAGTTTTGATAAAGATTTTATTTATTACACCAATATCAACAAGAATAAATTGTCGCAACGATTATACTAGCTATATAAATTCATTTATTAAGCAGCAAATTCTTGGAATCAACGTAATTTCATTGGAGAAAGGCATATTCCTGCTTCCTGTTTCCTATTCGTCGATATTCAGCACAAAATCTGTTATATTAGTCAAAAGAAACCGAAAAGAAAAAGCGATTATATGTGAAAAGAGATTTCTCAAAAAATCAAAAATATTATAAAAAGAATGTGTCAACTCCGGTCATTGTGAGCTATTGATATTGTATTCGCTCATAAAAAATAGCCAAATGCTATGAATCCACGCAGGCAAGATCGTATAATATGTAAATTTGTCACATAATAATTTCCATATGTAGAAAACTTGGAATTTGCAAGGATACATTCTATTTGCCTCGGGTGAACGAAGCTCATGCGGTTGGAATATCTTTGAGATCGGAGATGCGGCAATTACATAAATAACTGCAATGAAGCTCCACATATTTTAATAAGCACTTTGCATAAAAACTAACCATTGATTTTATTTGCGATGACAGTAATTAAGAGCCTTTGCACTAATATGGCTTACGTATATAAATGTGAAGTTAAAAAGAACAGGTAACAACAGCGAAACTTAAACTTCATACAAAACTTTAATTTATAATACTGGAATTTTAAGAAAATTAAAACTTTTAATTCGAGAAATATATAATTAATTTTTTTAACATTAATAGAGACATACAGAAAGATGTTTTATTTTAACTGTAAAAACTTAAAAAATTCGTCACTCTTAATAAATGGTACTTAAATTTCACTAATATTAAGTTATTCAAAATAAATATATTTTAATATTTTCATAGGTAAAATAATGCTTAATTCAAAAAATTTTAATTATAGCATGGTTAAACATACAGATATATTTATAAAGCAGACTTTTATCGATACAATTAAGTTTAAGGTAGGTCTGAACAGCGTTTTTCTTCTTGCGTAATAAAACTATTAAAAGCGTATCTCGCATATTTACGCGTTCATATTCATTGAACATCATAAGCACAAATATTTATTTGTAATTGGAATTCGACCTTCAAGTTTACTAGAAAAAGGTCCTTTACCCATTAGTGTTAATTATAATTGATTGCTCATATACTTCAATAGCCTTTAACCATTTGTTGAAATAATAATCTAACTTTTTTCATAAATGACTATCTTTACAAATAACGTGCACATTTAACCTTAGTCATACCGCGTTTAATTCTTCAAATGGTCTTTCCTCGCAAAGTAGTATCCAAAAAAATTTGAATAATTAATTTTACAAGATTCTAATTGCCTATTTCCTACATTCACACTTATATGCAGGCAGTGTACAACTGTTAGTTAAATTATTTCTTATTTATTATTTCAATAAAAATGTTGTTTTTTAAAGTAATAAACAATTTACCATCTTCAGTTACACTCTTTTCTATATACTTACAAAATGTAAGAATAGTAGATCCCGACTAGATAGTTAAGATAATTGCTTAATGGCATACTGCACATAGTAGTAGGTGTTTTCGAATAAGCGCACTCATTCTAATATATAGGTTCCTCAAAAAAAAATTGAGTGCATCGCATTTCACGTGCCCGGCCTCATTTAAATACAATTGGTTTTCGGTCTTCTCGTACAAAGCGTTTCATAATATTGAAATGTAGAAAATGCGTCATGTAAGTGCTAAATGTAAATGATTCATGTTATTAGGAAAATGCGATGAAAGCCTAAAAAAATGGTGCAACTAAAAATAATTAGGTGTATGATTAAATAAAGGAATCGCTCCGATTATTAACGATAATGATTCCAGAATACAACTCCTCCGCCAGCATCGGCGAGCTTCAGCTGCGCGGGTCGACGCATGGGCTTTTACGCGGACGTAGAATCGAATTGTCGGGCCTACCACATGTGCGATGACCATGGAAACCACTTCACTCACCATTGCCCGGAGGATACGGCTTTCCGGCAGGACGCTATGATCTGCGACCATGCCTACCTGGTGGACTGCCAGGCGAACGTGAACAATGCTCCGATGGGTCCGCGTTTCGGCCAGGACGCGAATCATGACGCGCCTCCTTCTTCTTTCGTAGAACCACACGGTGAAGGCTCCAACGCCCGCGGCTTCGCCAGATCCTTCAGGATCAATCCGGATGCCAAGGCACCCACGGACTCCAAGTATCCTACTTTCGTACTCAACTCTAGCGTATTCCTCACGAACAGGGACACCAGTGCGAGCCACGTCTACACCTCGACCGCGCGGTAGGTACTCATAATTAAAAGAAATAATTAATACAGCATTTTTTTATCGTTCCCAGCCCTTACTTTCTAAAAAAAAACCAAATGAAAAAGAAATATATATCGATTAAGTAAGTGAAAAGATATATGATTTATATGCGCAGGCCCCAGGATTCAGAAGCATCAAGGCCTAAGGTGACCCCGACATATTACAAAGGAACGTCGACGACTGCGCCAACATTTTCCACGAGCACTAAAAAAAGTTACTTCGTCTCTTCTACAAGCATTCCTGCTCTGTCGGAGGAACTGCAGCCGCCTCTGGAGACGTCGAAAGTATCCGAGGCCGTGATCAGCTCGGCGGACGAGGAGTTCTCGTTTCTAGTGCCGCCGCCGACGAGGACTGACAACTTGCATTATCAAACGGAGTTAGCGAAGAGCGAGAATCTTTTGCAGCGGAGCTCGGACTCCCACCTGCAGAAGAGCTCGTTGTTGCCCTTTAAAGCTACACCGAGGAGTGAGTCGGAGACGTTCGGTGCGAAAACGACAAAGGCCCCCCAGTTCGGCAGGGAATCGAACCAGCGCCTGTTGAAACCGGCAAACTTCCTGGAGCCTCCACTGGAGAAGTCTAGCTTCGTCCCATCCGCCAGGACTAGCTTCAACTTCCGCGGCGACGACTATCCTTACGTAGAGACGCTCCGGTCCATTCAGAACAACAAGCTGTCGACGAGCGCATACACCACCAGTCGTTCGACCGAGACGTCGATTTTTGCCGTGCCGAAAAAGCAGCTGGTGCAAGGAGGAGATGGAGAGACCGACCCCTACTACCCGAAACTGCCTACCACTACCGAGGCTTATTACACTCCTCGCCAGCAAGCGGACAGGCCGAGGAAACCTCTGTTCACGACGACAAGGAGGCCGCCATCCAGCAACGCAAAGTTCGAGATTCCAGCTGTTCTGCCAGATCTCAACAGTTTGGAGGATCTGCTGGATCGCAGGAAGTTTTTTTTCATTCCTCAAATTAAATCGAACTAAATCAAAGATAAATTATAAATAATTAAATAACCTTCTACTATACTGCTACTACTTTGTGCAAGGATATGCCATTTTCTAAAAATCCATCATCAGGAGTGGATAATCTGTTTTTCGAGGGTATATGAAAAAAAAAAAAAAAAAAAAAAAAAAAAAAAAAAAGATAATCATAGAGATTCTCTGTGCCAAGTATGTAATGCTACGTGAGATAAATGTATGCATAATGTCATTAATAAGATGATTTCATGCTATTGCTGTAGATTGTTTTATCAGATTATTTTATTTCAAATTATTTCTGCTACTTCTAATTTATAGAAATTTAAGTACAGATATTCAACAAATATTTTATTTAGTAAGAACATATAATAATTTTATATTCTACGTTGTATAAAGTATTAAGAAATCTAAGTTAAAAATTGTATTACATGAGTTGAATACGTGTACGCAACAAATAATGTACCTAATAATCCACATTTAAATAATAGATATCTTTGTATTTTTTAAAGAAAAACTATTTGTATTGTACAGAACGTAAATGTATAATGTATTTGTACATTTTGTATATTTCCTGTTATTTTACAGCATCAAATAAACCGTACAATGAATTATAAAATGCGTAACGTTTACAGACTTTTCACTATCTTTAATCAATAAGAAATTGGAATGACAGCAATAGACATCATGGATAATATGGTGAATATGAGATTACGAATGCTCGGGATAGAAATTGTTTTGAATGATTTACGTTATTCGCAGACTTTCCAACTAAGTCTAGTATCCTTAGCAGAATCCTTCATTCATATTGATTAGTCGATCCTGTAGCTGCGTGATAATATTGTCCTTTTTACGGCATTGTTCTTCAAGCTCTTCAATGTATCTTTGGATATCTATATTATAAAGATAATTATTGAGAATATTCAGTGAAAAAAGGCAAGTTTAAAAAATGATTAATTAATTATTGGGTGCATGTACCTGTACTCCCACTATTTTTCTGAAGTTTATCGCAACGCGAGTTGCAGGCTGCTTTTGACCTCGGCCCTCGTCTGTCGCGGTCATCCGTTTTGCAAGCCACTTCCTGATCACCCTCGGTTAGTTCCTTGCCGCAGTTTTCACACCGACAGTGGGATCTATTTTTCCTCGCGGGAAAGCGGCAGAGGTAACACAACGGGAATTATTATGCCAACAGCAGCCTTATATTAATAAGCATCTTATATATAATATATTACTATAACGAGAGAGTATCAGAAAAAATAGTACTGCTTGTAAATAACGCTAATTCTGTGCGTACTTACATTTGCAAAATTCTGTCGGATCACATAAAACATTAAATAAATGAAAAACTATAATTTAAGACTTTTTAAGCATCTGCTAAATAAATAACTGCACCTACATTTTATTACTAACTTTGGATCTTTATTATTGATGGTCGATGACTTTCGAGCAAGTTAACATTTCTTAATGTGACAAGGCTTATTGCTTTTCACTTAAACTTTTTATATGATCGGACGGAATTACATAATGCATACATAATTAGGGAGGACATAAAGATTATAGATCCGTGGTCTGACACTCTCCTAATAAGTATAATATTAGTACTGTTGCGTAAAACAAATTATAGACAGGATAGACGATGTTACCGTATTAAATTTTTCTGAAAAAGAAAGATGGTGTATTAAATATTAGCGCAGGCTCAAAAAGAGACAACCACGCGAAATGCTATGTTTTTAAGCAAATCTAAGGAAATGGTCCCGAATTAGTCCTTTACCTCTGTTCGTGCGATCTCTCGGGTAGCTCCATGAGGTCACCGCATCCGCAAGGGCAGGTGTTGTCCGCGGCGACTCGATCGCAACCGTAAGTACGAAGCTGCGAAGGAGCAGAGGTGCATGGCTGAACTTTGCGCAATTTCAATCATTCGAGGCTCCGTAAGCGCGCCTCGTAAATTAAATGCTACATCTTCTATGAACGCTCGCACTTTAATGACAAGTCTTGAAAAATATTCGCGAAATGTCCCTTATGATAGACAAATTGATAGAGTTTTTTTTTTTTTTTTTTGAATTGAGATTCTGCAAAAAATATACGCATATTATTTTTCCAAGGGGTACTTACGTATGAGTTGGAGCCGAGGCAGTCATTCTTTTGGCTAGAATATTTACAGGGAGCCTCTTCTCCTTGCTGGTAGTCGAGCAAATGGTAAATATCATCGCTGGACGATCGTGTTGAATCTTCCTGCAAATAAAAAAAAATGAGAGTAAGAAAATAAAGAAATGTTGTATTTATCAAGAAGGACTTGAATGGTGTAGTAGTTATATAGAGACCGAAGATGAATCGGAAGACATATTACAAAGGACCGCTCTTTCCGTCGCTCGTTCCTTTGGTCTTTCCGCTGCCACGAACGGATCTAAGACATTATCTTCCTTGGTGAATTTGAAGGTCTTCTCGGGCCAGCTGGCCTCCAGCTTGATCATCGACTGAGAGATCGTGCCGCCGAGAAGGAGCAGCTCGGGGTCCAGTGCCGTGGTAAAGTTTGCGTCGGCAGTCCTCGGCCTCGGGCGGTTCTCGCGTCGCGCCCTGGCTGCCTGCTTGCAGTCCAGGCTTTTGTGACGTTTTCCGCTGGCGTCGACGGTACACCTACACGGATTGCACTTGGGCGTATCCTTGATGCAGTATGTCTCGGTCTTATGAAGGTTCGGCTCCAGTCTGTCAGAGGCTACGCTGCCGCAGCTCGAGCCGCAGTGACAAGACCGCTCACCCCGGGAGTTGCAGCAGACGCACGAGCTCCCGCTTGACGGTTCCGCCTCCTGGCTTTTTTTTTTCACCATTACCTTGGGGCAGGCGGACTTGCAATCGGACTTACCGAAGCCCAACTCCTGAAAATAAATATGTACCTTTTCTGTCATTTTGATAGAGCGATTCCTTCTTTTCTTATAACTTACTTTGCGACCATCCTGATCAGGGTATGTGTAATCACCGTATTGCTTAGACCTATGTTGTTCTATCACTTTGTTAAGTTCTTTGATTTTTTTTAAAGCCGTTTCAATTGGTTCTATTAAATAGCACATCTTAAGATCCTGCAAATACATTTTTATTTCACTTAGTCTTTACACTTTCTTTTTTTATTTTTAATAAAAAATACTCTCTTCACCTTCACTCTTTCAAGTACGATGTCCAATTTTTCGGCGATGCTAGAAAGACTAACATTACTAAACAGTTGATTTTCCTTTCCCTTACAACAGTCCTACAATTGAAAAGCGGCAATTTAAATATTACGAGTAGTTGCACATTATATTTATTTTATTTTATTGCGTGCAGTACCAACTGCATTGTATTCATTTAATATAGGAATTAAAATCAATCCTTGATCACTCAGTAATTTTCTGTAAGGCTCCCTTACTATCTTCTATTTTTTTTACTCAAATATTAATAATTTAAATCCATTACACTTTTTAATTTAAATAATTACGTACTCTGTACAATTTAAAGGTTACGAAACCATTCTTTCATTATCGGAGATATAACAAATCGCTACATCGTTAATTGTTACAGTTCATTGGATAGATTGTTTTACTACATTCAGACGTATTTTTATTATTATAATAACGTTCTAATTCTATAAATAATATGCGATTGATTAATCATTTATTTTAATCTAATTTCAAGTTTTCTTGCCACTTTCTGCGAGAGGAATATTTTTTTACTTACTTTGTAAAACTTTAAAAATAAAATATTCAAAGAAATAATAAATATTTCATAAAATTTTTTTTTTAATAATCTAACAGTATTTTATAAGTAATATTCTACGATTTATATTAGTTTGAGGAATTTATTACGTTTAAATATTAAATAATAGTATTAGTATATTTAAAAGAATAATAACATTCAATTTCTCTAATGAGATTGATATAACAGACTATTATCGGTTATATTCACATTACGGCGTACATAGATTATCGGTTAAACTTTCTTTTTCGGTTTACCCATTTTCCAAATTTCAAAGAAATAGTAATCGCAAAATAAATCATTTAAAAATTGAAGGATGGAGACGAAAAAGAGCATTGCTGAAAACGAAGTAAAATTATCCGAACAGAATCGCAAAAAAAGAAGCAGTTATTGGGAGCATTTGTTGAGCCAATACGAGAAGAGAAACGCGACGCTTGAAAAACAGCAGGCCGCCCTCGCCGAGAGAGTCAAATTCATGGAGTGTGCTTTGCCGTCTTTATTGATGGGTGCAGTAATTAATTCCTCCCAAAAACCGGGGAATTCGAGCACCGTCAAACAGGAGGGCGACAATTGAGGCCATGACGGAATCTACGTTACACTTTCAGACTCTGTGAAATTCGCCGAAAAATATCCTCTGTAAAATTGTGCGTGAGAGCTTTACTGAATCTTTTTTGTATTGACGCTAAAAATTTCTTCGTTTTTTTGTACACGTGAGTGATGGATTAATTAGTAAATAAATAGCCAATAAATCAATAAGTAACATAAGGGTATTTTATTTAATAAAATACAAGTTACGCAAACAAAGTAAATAACTCATTAATAACCTCGACGAAATCGCTTTTTAAAATAAAAATCATAGTTTTTCATTACTCTTAAATATATCGCATGCTCGGATGCATTTATTAATTAAGAGACAATTCCATATTGCAATACTAATTATAATGCAACTATACATTACCGCTAAAGAAACTACATATTACTTATTAGTACTTGCGCTGGGTATCCGCAATTTTGCGCCTTTACACGAAGATACAAAATAAAACGCCGTATTGTTCTTTGTAAATCTTAAACGAGAAAATGAATCGACTAGATCAATATCTAAAAATCCGTAAGTCGGATTTTTCGTATGTGCAGTGGTACGGCGTTGATGTTCGTCTTAAAAATAACTCTCGGCAGTTTTGCAATTATTAATCTCCTGGAGATTTTTTTATATTGTACGGTGTAAAATGCAAAGTTCCTATAAAGCAACCTCTGCCGAAGAAATTGTACTTCTAATTTGTCAAGAAACTTGTACAATTATTTATAGACAATATTTGTAACGAAACGGTTCGATTTACATTGATATTGGAAAGAACAAATTTAAAATCGAAATACATCAATCATATTGCAGTTTACCTAAATTAACTGCATAATCAACTATTTACATACATGTGTAATATATTTATGATTCGGAAAATAAACGTTCGAAGTGATTTATCAAATCGTATTACAGTCGGTCGTAAATCGTGAATTATTAACGTCGTAGAATGAAAAATATAAAGCAAAAATGTACGCTTGTAGTATCAATGTCGCAGCGTTAAAGCAGATAATAATTGAATCATTTCATTTGTTGCTTTGTTTTTCTTTTTTTTTAATTATTGCTTACTCAGATAAACAAGAAAAGTTATTGTACTCTTCTTTTCTCATAATAATTGACATGAAAAATCACAGCTTGGTAATATTCAGGTTTTCAGTATTTCTCTTTTTTTATCAATGTTCAAGCAATGTCGACAGTTTTAAAAATGACGACGAAGAACATATAAAATTTGAATAAGGTTTGAAAAGGTAAATAAAAAAAATGACGCATTTCCGGTGAGGCATGGAGTTGACTATTGCAGCCACATAAAATTCGATGGCCGGAGAAGTCACACGTTTCAATATCGAAGTAAAGCCGATGGGGGGTGCATCGACGAGCGGCATTTGGAGTCGACACTGGTGAAACAGTTTATAGGGATAAACTGCATTCGCGCATATCGATCACGTATATCTGGACGAAGTTTCGTACCGCACTCGCAGATGGCCATCGGGAACTTCACGGCAAGACGCACCACATCTGGTCGTCGCTTGGTTTTACCAAGCAGCGCCAGCCATTTTATCCTGAAACGTAGTAGAATGAATTTTAAATATGCTTTTGCCGATCGTATTGCAGACTTTTTTTATCCAAATGTGAACTCACCTCATCTGATGCTTTAACGCAGCAGTTCTCCTTCGGCTCACGGGAAACGCGCTCAGTATTTAAAAACCCGACATCATTGAGTATTTTGGATCAATGCTTGCTGAGAGTAAAGGAACTTCATCTCCAACGGAAGTAGATTACCTGCTGCAAAAGTTACCACAGATTAGGTTTCCTATATTTTTTACTCAAAAAGAAGTATACAATTGTACTACAGATTGTAGGAGCCGAATAACTGAATATTTTTTTTAACATTATTTGTTGTTTCCAAATACTATAATTCATATAATCGTATATTCAAATTATAATTGATTCACATCGCATGCAGTGTTTAATTAAAAAATGAAGTTACAATTAATTTGATTAAATGATTAACTTTTCCTAATTTTGAAGACAGTAAAATTTTACTATTTTAATCCGAACTTAATTAAAAAAAAATTTTAAACAATATAGTACAAGCCTGAGTTTCCTTCGAAAAGCTCGAATGCGCGCAACAAAGCACCCAGTCTCTTATAGCAAAGCCCCGCCACCGCAAGTTACAATTTGCCACACTACTGTAGTTTTTCTTGGGCGTAGACGCAAAAGATACGAATTGAAAGTGTAAGAACGAGAAGATTGTTGGCAAGTAGCCTTAAACTACTATTTTTTCCACAAAAACAGTAGGACAATTACGACTTTTACATCGAGTTTATGCGAGATGTAAATACCATTTTCCCCTAGGAACTAGAACGAGACTTGCTAAATAAGGGAGAACACATCCATCGGTGGAATTTGGAAGAAATTTATGCATATTTCAAGAATTTCAAGTGAGCATTGTGTGATTAGGAAAATTAAAAGAGGAAAACAAAGTAATCTACCAAGTGTGAAAACCAAAAAATACAGTCGAATTGGTACAATTAATGATGTTTATTTTTAAAATAAACAATTAACCTTATATTAGTTGAATTGACGGTATTATACTTTACATCTTTCACGATTTTAGTAAGAGAATTGTTCCAAATCGACGTAATCTATAATTAATGCACTGGATTTTACGGGTATACACTGTGAATGGTGAAACGAGAGAAGGATTGTTTTTATGCGTTTAAAAATATTGACTGATTATAAGAGAGTAAAAATAATGTTGTGGCTAGGAATAAAAATGTTGTTTGACGGGGAGGAGGACAAATTGACAGACTGACCTTGGGGGCCAGATTAGAACGAGCCGCCGAGCCATGATTTTTTGAGTCCTGAACACAGAGAGATAGAGAGAGAGAGCTTCTTGTCCTCCTGATTTTGCTCCTCTAAAGCCTCACACTGTTACGATCTGCACGTGCTTCTAGTGTCACTCGAGAACAGTCGTTGAAAATATCAGCAGTAATTCTTGCCTATACTTTCCTTCGTTTACATTACACAACTACGTAAATAAGTACCCATTGTCGAACTTGGAAATGAACCGCATACATTTGTAAAGTCGTTATCGATATTGTTACAAAGCGCAGATGCGCCTATCTTGTCGATAATGCATTTTTACCATTCAGATAATTTCACAAGGTATAATCTTCAATTTTCCAAATATTCTGAGTACATTGCACACTTGCATTATTTTCCATTATATTTTAATTAACAGCTTATTGTTAATAAATAACCAAATGTTTAAATCAATGCCCTTGCGAATGCTGATCGAAAGATTTACTTTGTAAGTATAGATCAATCGAAAAATTGATTTTCTGCTTTACTTATTATTTTAGTTTTTTTTACAGGTACCAATGCGATACTCGATTGGCATATTAACAAATTTCACCTCGTTATTAAAAATATTATTTGCTACTAATACATTATTTATAGATTCGAGAGTAAAGTAAAAAATCGATTATACTACAGAGAAGCAAGATTAGGAAAATTGCAAGATATATCGCCTTATTATTTTGGATGAAACAATCATCCGCAGGATCTTTCCTCTTGTTTCTCTCGTTGCAAGTATAAGCCTGCAGGAAATTACAATTTTACAATTTTTTGAAAAGAATGCCTATTATTTATAAATAAAGCGAGTAATTTATTGAGAGGCTAGACGCAGATCTCCTGATAAACAGTAAGTCGGTGGGTACGCTGGGCCGGTCCGATCACATTGCGCTCAAAGCTGACGGCCCTACGACGCTCGCTCCACTGGCTCAGCGCATCTGAACCCTGGGCGGCCACCAGCCTCCGGAGGCTGCCCCTCAGTCTGCTAACCTTCTTATCGCACGATGCCCGGTCAATGCTCACGAGAGCCTCCGGCTGATCCTCTGCCGCTGCTGCGCTACTTTCCTCATTACTGGCCTGGACCAACTTCTCCTCTTTGGCCTCAGTGGCCACCTCCGCGGCTGGCTCGGCTGCTATTGTCGTAACCACCTTCGTCTGTGCGACAAACAATAATAGATTTTACTCTGCTCAATTAGAGGAGACAGAAACCTATCGAAACTAGCGATAGGCTATCTAGCTGTTAATTATTAGCTGTTAATCTTTCGCATCAAAAAGCTTAGGAGCTGGCATGGGGCTATTAGTAAATGAGGCGGACGACAAACAAATACATGGAAATAAAAGAATTTATTTTAATTCTTTGCAACTATCAAGCTAGTCTTAATGTACAATTAATTGTTAATCACAATATTACTCATACAATCTAAATGACGGAATATAGCAAGTATTACTTTTAAAAAGTAATTGAAGCTCTACTAATAGTTAATAAAAAAATAAGCATTAAGGAAAGGAATTGAGATTGGTGAATAATTAAATAGAGGTTTAAGGTAAGATAAAATTAGCCATATGTACAACGCTTAAAGCAGAAGAAATATATCTCGAGTAAGAAGGTCGAAAGAAAAAGCAGCCGGTCTGAACGTACTGGTTAGTGGGAATAAAAAAAAGTTAAGCAAAAGAAGGCAAGCATTGAGAAAAATTGAAGCCAGTAGTCGATGACTTACGTCGATCTCGTCAGTAATTTTGATTCTGGTTCGCGAGATCGCAGACAGTCTGTCGGAGGAAGAACGCGAGGAGCTCGGGCTGCGGCAGACGCACTCGAGCGGTTCCGTCGGTTCCGTCGGTTCCGTCGGTTCCGTCTGCGTCGCTTCGCTGAGGGGAGGCTCACTCGGTGCATGATCATCCAGCTCCATAGCTATCGGCGGATCGTAGGTGTCGTCGGCCGTGCGGTTCAACCTTGTCAGGTGCTCGAAAAGCACGCGGTTCAGCTCGATCTGAGCCGAGAGCCGCTCGGTCAGCTCGCGCTGCTTCGCCTCGTAGTCCGCCTCTAGGCTCGCCCAGGAGGCGTCCGCCTGGCGCAGCGTCTCGAAGAAGGCGCCCTCCCGCTGCTCCAGACTGGCGACCTGCTGCCTGAGGCAGAACTCCGTGCGGGCCAGCTGCCGAATGCGCGCGTCGCAGTCCTTCCAGAGCTCGCTGCACTCGGAGCAGGGCTGCTTCTCGGACACGAACTCGCTAGTCGGCCGGTCGGTCATGGTCTCGGCGTCGCTGCTGAGTCGCACCCGGTGCACCTGCTCGCGCAGCTGCTTTAGCTCGGACTCGAGGCCGAAGGTCCGTTCGGTGAGCCGGTAGTTCTCGTCCAGCAGCTCCTCCTCGCGCAGCTTGGACTCGCGGCGCTCGGCCTCGCGGGCGCCCAGCCGGTCCTCCAGCTGACGCAGACGCGCGCGCAACTCGGCCACGAGCTCGGGCTCGGCGGCGGCCGCCTCGAGCTCGCCACGACGCTCGCCACGACGCTCGCCACGACGCTCGCCACGACGCTCGCCACGACGCTCGCCACGACGCTCGCACGTCGCCGGGAGGGCCGGAATTTTGGCCCCGCGCTCCTGGATGCGGGCGCGTAGCTCCTGCAGACGTTGCACCTCCTGCAGAAGCTCGCCGGCCGGGGCTTCCGTCTGAGTGGCCGTATGCGAGGCACCGCCGGCAGACTCGCTCTCCTCGCCCTCGACCTCCTCCTCGAAGATCCCACTCTCCTCGAGGGATAGCGGTGCCTTTTGCGGCTCGAGCGCCTCGCAGCTCGCTCTCCGCTGGCCGAAGGTACTCGTGTAAGGCATCACCGTAGCTACGACTCGGTCTCTGTGTTTGCTCGTTTGATGCTCCTGAAAGCAAGCGGCAAGTTAACGCGTTTCTACCAAGGAGCTGCTCATTTTCGAATTTTACGGAGCGCAAGTGAAGGTTTACCTTGTATAGATGAAGGGGTTCCGGCGAAACGATGCCACTGTCAGCAGGGTCAGGCGTATCTCGAGGATTCGGCGATTCCTCGAGCTCCAGTACGCGAAACTCGAGCAACTCATTCTGCTCGCGCAACTCCGATATCTCGGCGACGAGGCTCGCCTCCCGCTCTTCTGCCACGCGCAACTTTTCCGTCAGTGCTCGCCTGTTGTTCTGGCTTCCTCTAGTCTGCGAAGACAAACAGTCAGCTCTATCCTTTTCGAAGGAAAAGGGCTAGGAAAAATGGTGAAAATGCTAAAATACCGACCTCCTGTAAGAGCGCTTTCTCGAGGTCGCGCACTTGACTTTTGGCATGGGTGAGCTCGTGCTGCTCCTCGAGCAGCTTCGTCTGCAGCTCTTCGATTTCAAAGAGCAGGTTGTCGTATGCTTCGCGCGAGACGCCGGCGACGTTGTGGTTGCCCGGCTGCGGCGAAAGCGAGGGCGGAGCGCTCGAGAGTGCACTGTCGCCCTCCTCCTGTTGCTGCTCGTCCTCGTCCTCGACCTCCGCCACCGGCTCCAGCTCCAGCCACTGCTTGTAAAACTCCTCCTTTCGACGCTTATTCGACAGCTGCTCAAGTTTGCGCTCTTTCTCCTGTTTAAACATTTTTTTTCTTCTTCAAATGAAAAGCAATAGTGCCGGCCGCGTCTTCCTTTCTTTCCTTCCTTTCTTACAGGTCCATAATAAAATGAGGGCAATGGAAAAATTACCTTGATTGCCTGCCTGAGTACTTCGATGACCTCCTGCTGTTCGATCGCCAATTCTCTCAGTCGGTCGAGCTCCGTACCCGCTTCGTCGTCCTCACAGTCCAGTTTGCACAGATCCACCTGCGCAATTAATAAAATAGCAATTAGATGAATTTTTTTTTAAGCGCTCGATAAGGGACAAGATTTGCCAAATGGACTTACCACGCGGTCATCGTGGTGGATCTTCTCGATTCTGGGCGCCAGGCGAATCTGGTGACTTCGTTCGCTCTCCCGTAACTTCCGCATCTGCAAGAGAGGTCGTCTGGTTAATAATCGTTGTGCGAGCTCGCAGCGTAAACGAAGCCGGGCTGCGCTCGTGCAAGAGCATTCGCCTATAGGTAACGAGCGGAGCGAAGGTAATTATCGCTAATCAGCCTCCTCGCCCGCAGGATTATCTCACGGGTACGAGCATCGACGCTCGAAAGCTCATATAATGAAGGCCTGCGTTCACGGCGTGGCCACCCACTAGCCCCTAACTAGATACGCGATGTTCCGCAAGCAATTGCTTTCGTTCTCTTTAAAATCTTCCGATATCTTGGAAAATATTAGAAATTATCATAAATTTTCAGTTCTAATTGCAGGTTACCTCGCTTCTTCTTCTCTCTTTTCTATACTTTTTCTTTGTGGCGCAACGTAAAAAATGGATCATCAGCCCCGGAACTGCTATTTGGATCGTTTATATTAATTTCTGGGACAAAGTAATTCTGCACGCGAAAATCCTTATGAAAGTAGCATACGTCCGTGGAGGTTACTATCGTATTCATCTCACAGCCTGATTCTCTTACGCATGGACGTGTAAATTACTTTAATATAAAAATAAGCCGTAAATCTAAATAAGTGAATTTTGATTAAAATTTCAGAAATTTCATTAGTATAAATTTCCGTAGTAGAACTTATAATGAAAGGTACTCACGATTTTAAATGGGTAGGCTTGAATCCGAAAAAATAAACTTAACACTATTATGACAGTACTGTGGGAATGATGATAAAATTGTCGCAAGTGAGCATATCTCTAGTGCTCCCAACGATCTCGCCTCCAGGCGACAACTGCCCTCGACTACTTCCCCTGGGCAGCGAGCGGCTCTGTAAATAGCCATCCTAGGCGAGAGGGTGGGGGTGACTTTCCTAGCCGTGCTGGCGCAGGGGCAGGTAAGAAGGACATGCCGGTGCACCGGCCGGCCGAGCTGCGGAATTTTCAAATGGGACTAGAGCTTATGACCACACGCCCGCCCAGAAAGTCTATATAGTCTAGACATCGGTGTCCTTCTCTGGTGTACGCATGCACCGAATCGCCCGCCAAATTATGTTTGTCATAATTTAAGTAACGGTCAGTGCGCCTTTTATGAGCGCATCGCTAATTGACTGAGGACGACCCGCCTGCTTTTCACTTTTGCTTTCAAGGATCAAAGGATATTATTGACACTCTTCGCAAGGTGAGAAGGAGTAACGTTTCTGAAAATATTTCGCGACTTGTTGTTACTTGTTAATTCATTATTTATATCTTTAAACTGCAAGTGCAACGTCAAATATAAATGTTAAGAAAAGTTTAATTTGTTTTAACTAATTATTAAATTAACCAGTGGAATTGATTTGAAAAAATTTCAAACTGTTGCTTTTAGGCAGTTTATTGACCCTTTGCAGTTTAACGCCTCTTTTAAAAATGCAGGTAGGTGAAGGCTAATTATTTCAAAGTATAACGTCAACAGTCATTTTCATTATGGTTATTGAGATCTTGACGAAGACGTCCATCATTGTTCACATACGCTCGTCAAAGCCACTAGCCCTCAGGTAGCGAGCAAAACTCAATTACCTGGCATTTCTGCGAATATCTTAGTTAGAAAGAAGCACGCCGGCGCGCGTCATAATCCGAACGGGACCTCGGTATTATAGTCGCCTCTTTTGCATCTACTGCAGTGCTGGGTGTCGCCCCTGGTCGCGCCCTGGTGTTTATGGTACGAGGAGCGCACGGCCGGAGTCGTCCTAATTGCTTCCGAAAAGGAGTTTACGAGGCCGGGGAATCCCCCGGCGCTATGCGCGCGAGATCCGCCCAGCGAAACCTATAGCCAGCCGGCCACTTGCAGCTTGCACCGAAGCGACAAACAATCATGACTCATTATTAATTGACGCTTTCACTGACTTACACGAGGCGCTTCCATTTTTTTATTCTTTTGCCAAATTTATAAAAATTTCTGAACTTCTTTATACTTATGTGTTTTTTCAATATGGCTGCCTTTAATGCAAAGATATTTAATCATTCTTCTGAGATAAAAAAAGAATGTTGATCCGAATATATATATAACGATGCTTTCAGATATATAAACTAGTCACCTTAAACATTTTAGCAGAACTGCTTTCTCATACGAATATACGGAAAAAGTAATTTGTAATGATCATAAAATTGGAGTTGCAGCGCTGTAATAAGCTTAACATAAATATCGTTAGAGCCGAAGCGTGATGAAGGATGCTCACGCGAAAAGCGAATCGCTTTTTTTATTTGACGAGCGAAAGTCGGCACGTGTTCGCAATTAAAACTTCCTGCGCGAAGCATCGCATTAAAGTTGCGAAAAACTTGTCGGAATTAATTTGGCCCCTGGCACGGCATTGACGCGCGCACTCGCACGACCGACGATTAGAGAAAGCGATGGGCTTTTCTTTCCGTGCTCTTGCCGTAATTAAAAGGTATACTTCAATATTGTAGAAACGCATGCGGGAGGAGGGCCCAATCGTCAGTCTCCAAGCTGCACCGAAAAATGGAGCTTTCATTGACCATGAGATAGCGAGTAAATTGACCGATTAGAGTATTATTTTCCTATAGCAAACGAACTCATTAATTATGCATAAAACCAAGTTAAAAACCCTATAATTAAATGGATACGCGGCTTATACATGACACTTTTTATGGTGCGATCGTCCTTGTTTCTTTGGTATGTTTACCAAGACGGATTTTAAGCTTTAATAATAATTTCTTATAACAATAATTGTATGTAAGGTTTGAGGATCTACTTTGAAAAAGTTGAAGCAACCGTTATGTTTTTAAAACTACAACTGCAAAAATATAATACGCTAAAAAGGGAGAATGGTGGGTGTAGGTGTATAAGTATAGTAAATCGAGATTGTATCTTAAACGGCCGGTAGTTTTACCGCATGTTGTACCGCAGATCTTATACATCTTTTTTTAATGTTCACCAGGGTAGTGAAACGTGGTTACGTTTTGTGAAAATGGTTATTTTTTTACACAACTAGATCTACCATAGAGCTATCTAAAAAGTTATTTTTAATAAAAAAATTAATTCGAAAGCTCACGTATGCTCGTTGGATAGAAAGATCGTCTGTCAGCGCAAAAGAATATTATAGTTACTCGTCGTAAAGGCGAGTCGCTAGTGGAAACGAGTGGACCAGGCAGCGACCGGCTGTAACGGTGCTCGAGTGGATCGGCATTGTAATTAAAATGAATTGCTCATTGTCCGCAAGCGCCGGCTCCCACGATCGGGAGAGTACTGGTTTGTCACGTCGCGGCGTATTATATCGACAAATGATGTATACGACGAGCTTCGACGACGCGCCATTCCCTAAACGTGCAAACGTCAATAAGGACTATATAGCTCGACGCTTTTTAGACAAATCATTCACTTTTTTCTCAAAGTATCGTAATGTATTACCTGAATTTTTTTATGTATTGCATTGAAAAAATTGTGAACCGCTGGAGGTTTGTCCGTACCAAATAATATTTGGACATAAAATTCAAAAAATCTAAGTGCGAAAAGACATTCATATGTTTTTATTATGCCTCCGCAAAAGAAAAATGAAAAATACAATTTTTATATAAGTAGTTGGTGAACACGCAATAAAAATATATTCAATCCTTAGAGCAACCATCATACTGTGGAGGAAGTAATACCTGCGAATTCTCAAATATCATATTCGAGAAGAAAGCGAGAAATGAACAGAAAGGAGGCAGATAGACATCGTATCGGCGTATGAATGGGATGCAGCGATCATTCCCCTCTCACTCTCTTATATATAACCACTTGTCGGAGAGTGTCAAACCGTTAGTTTGGCCCCCTGACACACAGCCTCTCTTTCTCTATTTTACTTCTCCTCCTCTTTCGACGCCTGTCTCCTCGATCCGGCACAGGTGAATTACCTGGTAGCGACGATCAAATGAATCATGTTGAAGCAAAAAAATAATAAGGAAGACAAGAACCGTTCGATTGAAAATCTCAATAGCTATTGCACTTCGGGACATGTAGATCGAGTATATATATTTCGCTAATATTTGAAAAGAAATTTTGAAAAATCTATTAATACTTTCAATAGTGAAGGGAACTTTAACATTTTTTATGTATCATTATTCGAAAGTGTTCGACTTAAGAAACATGTAAAATTGATTTATGTGCAAAAATTAAGCTGATAGCCGCCGGCATCATCAGTCTCAAAACTACGGACCACCCGCCTCTCGTAAAAAAGTGAAATTAGAAAAGTGATATTACTTATATAATATTTCTTAGTCAATCGGAATTATTTTTTTTATTCTTTTATAGATAAATAAACTTTCTTGCTGTTTTGAAAATGAAATGAAAAATAAATAAACTACCTTCTAGTTCCGGCAATATAATAAAAGTAGCAATTAAAAAAATTAATCTTTTTTGTTTTCTCATAAATGTCATGTAAATAATTATTTTTCCGATTCCTTTATAACTATTAAAAAACGATGCAGTAAATTTAAATATTGTCATTGAATTTTTTTTCTTTCTGTATATAAATTTTTCAAATTTTAAGTTTTATTGTGGAAAAATCACTCGATGAATAACTGTTTTTTTTTTTAGTTGCATTAATTGAGCATAACAAAGAGCTTGTATAGCTTTTATAGCGTAAAATATCATCGGAGAAATCGGCACAAAGCTTCTTTCCTGATAAAAGAAGGAATCTCGTCAGAAGGAGCCATTGAATGCAGATGATCGAGCGCGTTCCTTCGCATATCCCGGCACTTAGCACGCTGCGAATCTGCCAGTGACGGTCCCGGGTATCCAATCGACGCCCGGCCCGGTGCATCTGCCGTGACGTTCGGCGATGCAGCGAACCTGCCACGCCGGAAGCGCCTCGGCTGTGTGAAGATCGTTATCTTACTTGATTTGCAATACAACGACCGACGCGCAATCGGCAACGCTAACCTATATGCAACAGCAGTGCATATCGAGCCAATCGACTTCGGGTATCCTTCAAAAAAAGTTTTTCCTACCATTCCGTGACTTGCTTTCTTTTAGTTTCTTTTAATTAAAATAATGCATTATGCAGCTTCGAACACATTGTAAATAACAAAATAAAAGAGCTAATATAGCTTAAAAAGTAAATAATTACTGCAAAAGAAATAAACGTGAACTCATGGAAGTGAAATCCAATGAGAGCAACGCTTTTGTAGCGAAACATTGTAGTAACATCCGCATTACAAGCACAACTAGCAGGAAAAGATAACTGAAGTGGAACAACAATTTAAGAACTAACGCACGTACACTCGCCTCGAATTGAAACTCGGAGAACAATTCAAAAATTTGCGACTCCGCATGAAAATTTCTAGGCGCTAGACAAAGATGACAAAACTATACATCCTTGTCTAGCGCTTAGAAATTTTCATGCGACGTTGCAAATATTTGAATTGTTCTCCGAGTTTCAATTCGAGGCGAGTGTATGTACATATTTTTCATTATTATTGATAAGAATTCATAGTAACGCTTTTCTATTTATAAACTCACGTTTTCTCATGGAAAATCCTGCGATGATCAATCTATACGCGCGTCCTGCCACTACACTAAAATGTCAAATACAACTGCGAGCTCCCTGGTGACTGACTCCCTTCTACAAGCGATCGGTGCGCGCGGCCGCCCGAGAGTCCCGCGCGACTCGCGAGCGGTTCGCTGATGGCTGCTGATGCGATCCGAGCGATCCGCGCAATCTCCTCAACCCCAGCGCTCCAATTGCGAAACAGTAAACAGCTGCCGATCTGCCGGACTCTCTCCCTCTCTTGTATACCGCACGCATCTTTTGTTTCTCGCCACTGGCTTGAGGCTTCGGTCTACCACACGTGAGAGCACCTACACCGTAAAGTGAAACTTATGAGGTACCTAGTAATGGACTTCGCAATTTCGCGGAGTCTGGCTGGTCGCGGGAATCACTTTGCAACTGAACTGAGACGAATAGACAAAAATTTATTGAATTTTCGTCTCCTTTATGCCCTTTGATTTTGCTCGAAAAATGAGAACGATTCGGCACTTGCTTGTGATAAGAAAACGAAATTGATTTCGTCATTTTTTATTTCGATGATTATTTCGAAAATTATAAATAAAGGTTCCAAGATATTTATGCAAGTGCAGAAAAGTGAAGATTGTGCGTGTGGATACAGAGTTAAGCTGACGTAGGAGGCACTCGAGCCCACGCGCTAAAGTTGCTCGAGCACCTTATCTAGACCGTTAACTGTGATGTTATTCTCTTATACGTGCAGGAGACAGATCAATCGCGTCAGCGGCGATTATTACGAATGCAGGTGTGGAGCGATCTTCCGAGACCTAAAATGGGCCTGCCCTCATGTGAAAGTTCTGCATAAATTATAGAGAAAAATTTAATACAGTGTCTTTGCAGATTTTCTATAAATTTTCTACAGAATTTGTAAACGAATAGATTCTGTACAACAGTAAAGATTTAAGCATAATTTTTTTTGCCTATACTGAACAAATGTTTTGCTTCTTAATAAGCTTCATTCTACAGGATAAGTGAATGCTGTAACTGTTGCGTGTTGCCAAATAGTCCATGCATGACTTGTCGCGGCGTTATCGAGTTTCGGTACTGCAAAAATAGGAGAGCTCGACTCCGAGTCGGGAGGAAAAATTCGAGCGCTCATTATTGAAACTCGCTTCCCCGCGTTCTTTCGCGGTTTCTTTCGAGCGAGTCGGGAGCACTGATCGTAATTGGCACGCACTTTCACCCGTACGGGAAAAAGCGGTCGCGACAAGCATCGAGAGTATGAAATTGGCCTTTTGCATTTTGCTACCAAGCGGATAGTCAATCCGTCTCTCGGCGGCTGGTCTCCTGCACGGCTGAACCGACGCCTTTTTCGCCGTTTCTCCGCTTTTGCATTTCGAGTCGACTTTTTAGTACCACCTCCGCACTATTAGCAAATAACCAAATTTTCTTCATTGCAGCTATATCATGTTTATGTATTTTTCTGTTCTAATTAAGGGATTTCAATGATATTGACGCGATGGACTTTCAAATAATGAAGGAGAAAAAGCTTCTGTAGAAGAAAAATGAAAGATAGCTGCTTCGTTTCGGCATGCTTATTATACTTCTCTAGTACGGTATAAACGGCTCTTAGATAGGTACGAATCCATAGCGGAGTTAAGCCGATAGCCGTGCGGTATAGGTACTAAGCCACCAATGGGACACTCACTAGTTGCCGATGCAGAACGTCAGCTGCGAATATAATGCAATTACTTTAAACCCAAGTAGCTAACAGGCGCGATCCGTAAATCTATAAGCGTAATTCGCTATTACTATTATTGTTTATCGTTTGCACTGCAAATATAGGTACATTCTTAAACACGAACAAAGACTTGAACTAATGAACTTTTTTAAATTTTTAATACCTATAAAAAATCACACAGCTGGGTTGTTGGATTATTGTATGTAAATAAAAGTACAATTATAAGTTAAATTTCATTAATTTATTATTCAGTTACCAAATAAAAGGATAAAATAAATCTAAGCCACGCAAAGATACGTATATTAAGAATTCATTATGGAAAAAATGAAATATTGAAAATAGTAAAAAAGAAAAAGTATTTATTTGCTCTAAAGTATCCCGTACGAGTTAGAGAGAGAGAGAGATTAATCGTTTTGCCATACGATTCTTGGGCATTTCTTGACGAGGGCTTGGTAGAAAAAGCATTCATGCACGCATTCCCGTCTTATTATACTTGAGAAAAGGAAAAAAGGAGGAAAGGCACCGCGGCTGACTAAACAAAAGGCTCACGGTGTGTGCCTGCCTTTTTTGCTCTATACCTCGACGAAGGCGGCGGCACGCTTCGAGCATAATAAGAGTAATCGCGCGGGCTCGCGATAAATATTCCAAACGACTCGGCACAGCTCAGAACCGCGAAAATTCTCTCTTCTTTATGCGTTTCGATATAAGCTTTTTATATATTCTATAATGCCACGGGACGCTCACACTATAAATAAAAAATTATTAGCAACGCACGTAACGGTAGTCTGTCAATTATATATTCTGGACGAAATTTCTTTCGCACGATGATTATGATGCCACATTCAATCACAGTTACGATCAACGTCTTCATGAAATTTGCACTTATTGTGTCGCATGGCACATCATAATTACTTTACGCTTGTTCGAGAAGCATAATAGCCGATTGCAATAAAAAAAAATGTACCGCGGGATTAAAGTCGAGAGGAAGGTCGATTCTCACTGACGATGCGGCGCTTGCGACAATTGTCTCCGAAGTTGCCGCCGCGTCTTATTGCGAAATTCATTACCGCGTGGCTAATCGGAGCGTGAGAAAGTTAGCGGAGCCAGCACGACTCACTTCCCGTCGGGCCTCATTAATTTGACGTTTAATCACTTGCATTATTTGCAATGGCTAGGCGCTTCTTTCGCGCGTGTGCAATTACGGCCTGGCAGTTATGCTAATGCGAGCGAGCAGCAGCGACGTAACTGTGCCCAAACCTCGTGGCGCAAAAAGGCGCAACTATGAAAATTTAGCTCGTTTAGAGGCATCGCGCACCTCCGAACAATTTTTCTTATGAAATCTTTATAGCGCATCCCTCCTGCCATGAGTTAATGGAATTTTTGCATAAATAAGTTAAAGCGGTATGTTGGTACATTAAGTCAAATGAATATAATGAATATTAATTGTGATCTGATACAATATATGCATCATTACCGGTTTTCTAATTATTTTTATTTACGTTTTTTTGGGTATACATCGGAAATTATTGGCGAGCCACTGGTGGAGAAAATCACGTTAATTAAGTAATAATAATTACATGATATTTCAACAAGAGATAAATTAATATTTTTAAAACAAAAGAGTAAAAGTATGAAAGTATTTAAATCTTTTGATAAATACTTTGCCAATGCAAGGATTAACAAATTTATTAGATAATTAAATTTAATGCACTAGTATTATTATTGGGTCAGCCTTTCTTACGTCTAACACTAAGCGATATACCGTTATTCGGTTTCTCCCTTGATTTCAAGCTAACAGTTAACGACTTTCTTTGTACTCTCCCACGCGGAAGTTAATAAAAAAACAATTCAGTAGCAATTTTCCACTTCTTTTTTGCACATAACTAATTATAACGCTCAAGATTGTCTTAAGGGAGTAGTCTCGTGCGACGGCTTCAAAAAATCGATTTTTTTTACTTATTTCGAAAGTACAATACATTGAGAGTATCTTGTTAAAATTTCAAGTAAAAACTCGAAATATTAACGGAGTTACAGCCGATAGCCGATAGCAAAGATGTTTGGGAAAGAACACTCAAAATAATAGTGAGTCATTTAACAGCTGCATCTGAAATTGGGCTCCAAAGCACCTTTTTGTGGGAAAAACTACATTAGAAATGTTGGCATGGATAGCTGCATGCACTTTCAATGAAGGATATTCATCAATCCTCAACATAAAAGCAATATTTGGGGCTCAAATCGGCTAAAATGCCTATGAGTAAGCTAACCAATATGTTCAATACTGGATACTGTACGCAGAGCAAGCAACTTCAGAGGCTGCTAAGAATGCAAGGGCAGCTCTCAGAGGCCAGGCCAGAGCAAACTGTTCTAAATAATGCCTACGAGAAGAGACGGAAGGTTTATTGTATGCACCAGGCATAGCAGATTAGTAGTGTAAGTTCACATTTTTTAGAAAATTCTGTTTTCAAAACTTTAAACGCATTTTTCTCGAAACATCATTTTCTACATCGGCCATGGGTCTGGCAAAAAAACCATTCGCCCGAATGCTTTCAAATTTATCTTATTCTACACATCAATGGCTATCGTCCATACCAGAATCACTTATGTTTTTCTTTTTTTTAAAAAAAAAAAAAAAAAAACTTTTCTTCTAACGTCCGCCATTTTTTTTCAACGAAATTGTCTAAATCTGCTACCGACGATAACGAAAAATCTACAGAACAATACGTTACAACAATTGTTGTTATCGCCATGACCAGCCACCAGCTTTTTTTTGGAACAAGTCAACTTCAACTATTAAAAAAAAAGAAATAATATAGGGAAATAACAAAAAAAAAAATTTGTTACGATTCAAGATAATAATAAAAACTTATTAAAAAATTGAAAGTGCTGCATTATATTATCTCATTAAAAAAAAATTCCAGAAAAAGAGTTAGGTTTTAGATACGAGACTACCCCCTACGAGACTAATTTGATGAAATAGATAAATATATTATATGAAATAGATAGCATATTAAGTATGTTAATAAAATAAAAAAGATTTAGAATACACCTTTGAAAATTAACGTTTTATTAGTACGATTTATTAGTATAGTTTTTTTAATTGAAATCGCAAATTAATTTTTTAACACGGCCGTACCTTACTATTTGCATTATTAACAGTAGATCGGTTAAAGCAGTTAACGAAGACGAATCCAAAAAGCATCTGAAAACATTTTATTGATATATTGAATACTGAAAAAAGGTCTATTGATCGATCGAAATACTTCTTCAAAGGCATAAAATAATTAGTATGGGAAAAATATAATAATGACCCCAACTTATTAGCTTAGTAAAGTAATCAATGAAACTGAATTGCACGGTTAATGCACCCGTGACCGCTGAATCTCTAAACCGCTAATAATGTACAGCGCAATGAATGGCAAACACTGAAGTTTATAGTCATTGAGTCCGCGGCCTTATACATAAACACTTATCGAACTGTGTAGACTCGCAAATTTTCTCGATTTTGATCGTTGAAAAAGCATCTCAAAATTGAGCCAGAATTTCGACAACTTCTACTCGATCAGCCTTAAAAGAAGCTCTTGGACAGAGAATAGATACGACCAAAATAGGAACAAAACTATTTGTTTAATAGAAGAAAGCAAATATGCTTTTAAAATTAAAATTTATCAGGTTATTAAAAGAGTTTTATAGAGTTAATATCAGGTAAATTTTTTAATGAAAGCACGAAGAAAATCGAATTGACATTCAGTGCGCTCGAGTAAAGTCGCGAACAAACATTTTAATATTCAGCGTGCACCTTGATTCCCCTCCATTGGCACCAAAGATGTATGAAGTGCATTAAGGTACTTCTACCATAAGAAGCGATAACCGATAATGAAATATGAGTGTTTCGAAGCGACACCTCGATACATAGATTAATCGTAATAGACTTAATGTTCAAACGATGCCTGGTTGAAGGATTGGCGGCTTCCTTGCGTAATTAGTTCAGTGAATCATAAAATTCGACATAAATTCATGTTTTTTTTATTACCTAATAATTATATTCAATTTTTGAAGGAGTGAAAGTATTCCCAATTCGAAATTGCATTGAGAAGAAAAAAATTCTTAACAAAATAAGTGCGTTTTCAAAACTTGTAGAAAGTTGGAAAAATAAATTGCACTTCTTTTTTGATACTAAGAAAAGAGCAAAAAAATAAAAAAAGAAAGGAATTGTAGTTTAAGTATGACATGTGCGTTTTCATACTTTCTACGATTCATTAAGTTTGTCAAAGTAAGCTTGCGAGTGTTTAATCGCGTCGTTAATCTTGCCGGCGAGAGCTCTGCCCCAGAAAAAGAGGATGTCATCGTAGAAAATTCTTATTATTTGCAGTTCGTCATAATTACTACTTTCCAACATGTCTCGGCGACATTACACTATCACATATTTTAGAATTTTTTGCAATAAAAATCCGTTAACTCATCGATATTAATCGACAGTTAAAACATATAATGCTTGTTGGAAATTAAATATATGCATTAAATTCTCTATATTGAGAATTGAATTAAGTGATTGATCATTTATTAATTTTTTTAAGTACTAAAACGGAATGCAAAATGAAAAATACAACTTTATCTTGTCCCTGAAAAAGGAAGGCGGTGACTAATAACAAGCGGCTACTTTTTTACATATAGCACTACAAGAACAGTTGTCCGACAGGTCCAACCAGATTTTATAAAAGCCACAATGCACCACGTAATTATGATATAATTTTATTAGAAATTTTATTAAAAAATAAAAATCAGTTGTATATCTTTAGACGATTTAAATAATTGACATTTACCTCTATAAAAAGAATAATCATTTATCAACTAATCAGTGGTCCAAAACTTATCTAGAAAATAATCGATCTCTGTACAGTTGTTACGCATTTCCGTTAATTAATAAGGACCGAGGCAATACTCGGTAGACGCGTCTCGAGCCTCTGACGCTTTGAGGCTTGTGCACGTGATCGGGGCTTCTTCCTGTCCACCGAACCGCGCGAAAAGTGTACCTTCGAGTTTATGACATCAGTTCACGAATTAAATAAAATTGTCATTATGATTAACTGTATTGATAACCATAAGAGATGCTTTACAGCATTAACGCGCGCGGCATAAAAGCTTGACCCGCATTTACCGTTAAATCGTTGTTATTTATAGTTGAAGAGGTGACTTGTCGGCGGTCGCAACGGCTGGGCAACAAGTGCCCCTGAAAAAAAAAAAAAAAAAAAAAAAACAATTCGGGCACTCTGCTCATTGCCTCATCGCCTTCGTCGGTAGTATAATGAACGTTGGCGGAGGCAAGGAAGGAAAGAAAGATTAAAGGAGGGGGTCCGAGGGGAAGCGGAGAGAAAGTGCATCCGAGGAGGTGGACGCACAAGGATGAAGCTGAGATTTCCATCTTGCCTAAGGAGAATGATGAGGAAGCGCGTCCCACTTTTACTCGCAAGAGCCTCTGCTTTTTTTCATTTTCTCCACGTTAGAGGGGTACCCCATAAAAAAGTCTACGGATCTGTCGCGGACTTTCCATCGGATCTAATTAATTGATTCGATAGAAATTTTTAAATCGTTTTTGCTACAATTATAAGATGATTTATATTCCTCATTATTTTTAAAATAAAGTAAAAAAATGATGGATTTTAACACATTGACTATTATTATGGAAAATGAAAATGTAAAAGAGACTTTTTTCCATGTATGTAGGATTAAGATTAAAAACAGTAGCTATATAGCTGCTGTAGCCACGCAAATCGCATACCGAATGAAATAAAAAAATGCAGCTATACGCAAGGCAATAAAGACGCGCGGCTGCTTGGTGGGACGATTAAAAGCACCGTACAGCTCCGGCGAACGCCTACGCGTCGCATTACACCGGTACGGTGCGCATTATTGTTGTGCGGCGCATGGTGTTAACCCGACACTCAAACTGGAAATGACTCACGCAAGTCGCGTCGCCCGCGCCCAATAATTTTCAAACGCTATCTGATCCGCTGGCAAAATTCCGCCCCCCCGATTTCTAGCCGGGTAATTTCAGTTTGAAACAATTAATTTATCATTTCTAATAGCGAGTAAAGCATGCAAAGTCATAATTTTTAACAGTTTTATTATTGTTTCTCATGATTTTCCAGAAAAACATATTTGTCGTTAATTCAAGCAGTTAGTTTTTGATTTATAATTAGCAAACTTCTTAATCATTCCTATATTGGATTATTGAATCTCTAGGGGAGTGAAAGATTCAAGATAATAGTATCAGGTCACGCTTCCTAATGAATAAACAGTAATAATGAAAGATAGCATATTAAAAAGCCGTGACAAACTGAGAAACTTTTTGTTATAAATGTTAGTTGACACGTTTACTTTAGTCACCAATGCAGCGTTACTCACGTGTCAAATAACTTTTTAGTCATTCGCGTCAATTTACAGATTCTTTTATTTTCATTAAATTTTGCATGATAAAAAGGCAGATTAGGTTCGTTTGCATGTTCAATCTGACCTTGCTTCTAGATCATAGCATCCTTCAGAGGGACTTTTAGTTTAAACTCACCTGCAACCAAAAGAAAAGCATGCGTTAGATGTTGCAAAAAATTATTCTAAATAATTTATAAAGTTTTCTAATTCAACGTAAAGCAAGCGCCCTGGTGTTCCAGACGTTAAACGAATAGTCATAATTAAATTGATCTCACTAATGCGAAAGCGTACGACGTGCGAATAAAAATAATAGTCATCGTAACATTCACATAGCTGTGTTGCAATGCACCCGTCGGTTCTCACGATCCACTCAATTTTTTTTTCTTTCTTACGTATGACACTGCGAGGACACCTTAGAGCTTATTCAGAGCTTGCTTAGAGCTCTACTCATTTTTCTAATATTTTTCTGCTGGCACGAATTTTCTTTATTACTCGTGCCATTGCCCTGTGGAACAGCAAGCAACAAGTGCTGTGTATCGTAATAAGACTCAATGCTTTTCACGTACATCATGTCACATGAATACATTGGTGAAAGCAAAATATTATTATTAATCAACTGTTAAGATTCAGGTAGTGTGTTTATTGCATGTCAAAAGTTATAAACTTTCGGTCTGTTAAAACAGCCTGGAAGATTGTAAGTAGATCTGAGAGAATTTTCTTCGTAGACTAAGTATTTTCACGAAAAATCAAAATTAAATGTCTAATTCTAAGAATTGTAAGCCATTAAATCTTAAACCGCAAGTTAACCGAGTTCAAATATAATTTGATGATTAGCTAGTGCAAGCGTTTTTCGAAAAGAAAAACCCAACTGCTTTTCAAATGAGCTCATAAAATTAACAGCGATAATTTCCACATTGAATGGGCTTTTGAAATTTCTCCTATCATAAAAAAACATTAGAACAAAATAAAAAAACATTAGTCCACTATCAATAATACAAGAGAATAAAGTTAAAACTATTAAATAATAATTAACCAGCGAGTAAGCTAAATCTGACAAGTATCACTTTCCTAATAAATTTCACCAAATCAGTATTATCTGCGGTGAATAAATGTCATTTGGTCATACAGTCGCAAGTCCAAGTAGACTTAAAACTGTTCACCTTTCTCTATCAGTTTATCCACAGAGTCGCCTGAAGAGGCGTTGACCAAATCGAAGTGAAAACGGCTAACAGCTTAATAGATAATTAATAATCGCCAGGACAGTGACAGCGAGCTAATTTTAAGGCGTAACAGCTCGGAGAAATTTAGTGACAGGTTCGACGTCTGAAGCGTAATTGTCCAATGATATACTGACTAAATCCTCGTTTTGCGACTATACTCCTTACCGTTCAATGCTTTTAGCTGCTATTCATCAACTGTCTCGATACACTGGCGTTTCTTTTTTCTTACTTTTATAAATCTTTCTCTAAATTATGTATATCTGTAAATATCGTAGAAACGAGTAGCACACATTGATGGTTAATAAATGAATGCTTAACAGAACTTAAATAAAAAAAAAAATAGCTGGAAAGTCGACTATGAAGTCAGAACAAGAGCTGCGCTTTATACATTAGGTATAACGTACTTTAACGGAAAAAGTGGGTTAACGTGCCACGCGACTTGCAGTCGAGGCCGGTTTGATCGGTAAGGATCAGTGCGAATGTAACTGTCTAGAAATGATTGCGAAAGAGACAATTGTTTAGGTCGCTTTCTCGCTGGGATACAACAATTATCGCGATCGCACTACTCACGTCGCGGCGATGATGCTCGTTATTTTTGCCGCGACCGTCACGTTTCGAAAGTGTCAATAGGCCCGATTGTTTTATGACGGCCCCTCGCTGGTGAAAGTCGCGTTCGGCAACGCGATTGACGTCTTCTGATTATTATTAATATTTTATCTGCGTTTCTAACAGTTGTTGATAACACGATTCACCGAGAATACAATTTTTAATAATAGAATCACGCTTACGTTTATATTAAAACTTTATCATATCGCATTATCGATCTGTTTTTTATAACAAAATTTCTAGTGATGTATTGCACACAATTTAATACAACAAGCGTGAAATTGCGCTTAATCAATTTTTTTTCCTGATCGGAGCAATACATAATGTACGTATAGCTTTCTCTCTGACATCGTGCGAAATATCGCGATTCCAATCAATTCCAATCGCCATCGAAGGAACGTCAACTTTTCTCTTACGTAAACTCAATTCTAATGATAACAATAAAAAAATTATGATTCATTATTCCTAGAATGAAAATTGGAATACTGCATAGCGACGATATATAGCACAGCTCAAACGTAATCAAGAGATTTCTTCTACATATTTGATAATGCAATAATGCATTGGAAATAATATAGTATTAATTATATTTTGCCCTTTTATGTGATGCTACATTACAGATCATTCGTGAAGCGCGAACAAAGCGTCCTTTTCTTTGCACTGTCACATTAATTAAATTTAAAAGAAACGTCGACAGATTTCTCCAACCTATTAAAATTATTGCACGAGTTGAAGCTTTCCAATGAAAATCCGAAGCAATAGTGCGTGACAAATAAAATTTGCTTTCTCAACATATTGTCTCATTTCCATAATATTTTTATTTGGTGTAATATATATATATATATGGGCAATTCTCTGACAAATTTAAGGTCAAAAAATTTTTTTTCTCTAAAAATTTGTTTACATGTTCT